>JAQFZT010002431.1:0-11627 GCA_034696325.1 Camisiidae sp. | reverse complement strand
AAACGACAAAATATTCCTAATATTTTAACTCATACTGTGAAAGCATTTCGAAATCATTTCCATTTAGAGGATCAAAAGTGTATTCAAAAATATGGAAGAGTTGTAGGGTTTGTATTATATTTTGAATTTTAATAAAATAATACTGTAATTTCTTTAAAATAAAACTTTTTTAAAGCAATCTCTTTTCGAACAGAACTTACGAACTTTTGAAACCAGTCTTACTCATAGCTGAACCAGAACTTGTCAACAAAGTTCTTGTCTCTAATTTTAGAGATTTTTCTGATCATAGAGTAAGTAAAAATATTTATTTATTTGTCACTGAAGCTCAAGCACTAAAGGCGTGTTTAAGAATTAAGGTGTCTATTTTTTAAAATTAATACAATTTGATTGCTAAGATATTATTTTTCAAAGTTTTTATAAATAAAACAATATATTTTGAGGAATAAATTTACTTGTTTGAAGGGCACAATGACTTCATTATCACCTAAGAATTCAAGCTTCCTCTTAAGTCCTTTGGTTATAAAGTTTGCAGAGATTTCAAGTATTTTTTGGGGATATTCTTCCAGATTTTTGTAAAAGGGACCAAACTTGTCAAAGATTTAATTCATTTAAGATACTCTTCTTTGAATCATAACTAAAACAGCTCTTACCTGAAGAATATTTGAATCATTATCACTTTTAACTGCTAAATTTGTTTTTATATTATAACCATAATTTTACTTCTTAGGTATATAATTAAAAGTGGCCATATCTCTCCCAAACAGAAATTTATTAAAAAAAATTGAGAATGGTAACAATATCTTCTTCAAGCATTCTTCCAAGTCAATTGCACCATTAATATAACCTCTTATAATGAATGGTTCACTCAAGTTTCCAATTGGTCTATGGCCTCCCTAACAAGATCTTGACTGTAAAACTTCTTTTTTAGTTTGAATTTAACTCATCTTAAATATCTAATCCATCTCTTCTATGATAGAAATCTCTACCATTGATTTAAGTGGATCTAATGAAGTGTTTAGAAGTTTGAACTTAATTATCATTATTTTATTTTAAGTAGTATTGCAAAACTCTTTTAGCATAGGCTTCTCTTTTTCTTCTTCTCATTGTCACACTAAGAAGAATAATAAAACAAAAACAAAAATATATGCTTCAACAGTAACAACAATGGGAACAAATTCATACGGCCGCACGAGTGTTTGGAAAAGTAGCGTGACCAGGTCTAGCAAAGAGGATTCCGGGAGTTTCAGAAATATGAAAGGGGGGACCAAGGTATGTTTCTTGAGGATTTAATATTTCAGAGAAAATGCAAAGGGGGGACCAAGCACTATAATTCTACAAATTTAGTCAATTCCGGGATTATCCCGGAGAATCCGGGAGGTCTGGTCACTCTAGGAAAAAGACACCTTATTTACAAGAGGTATCGCATCTTTAGCCCCAACGTCTTTAGTTCGACAGTAATTTGAGTTCTAGCGTTGAAATAAGCTAAATTCAGTTTAAATATAAATTAATAAAATCACCTAACCTAACCTAACCTATCCTAACCTAACCCAACAATAAATAAACAAAAGTAAACAAATTAATGTTCAATTAATTTCATGAATTAAGCGGGAAATCAATAAAATTGCAGTTGAATTTAGCTTATTTCAATGTTAGAATCAAATTACTGCTGAACTCAAGACATTCAAACTAAAGACGTGCTACGCTTATTAGACACCCAATACGAATAATACTTTAATTTGAAAGATTGATTTCGTTTCAATAATGTTTTAGGTCTGGATCAGTCCTGATCATCCATTTGGCAAAGCTTTAATTCTATTGCCATACAAAGAATGGAAAATAAGTCGATCTACTATTTCATACGCATTTTCAACAACTAATTTGAAAAGAATCAGTCATATCTTAGAAGACTCAGCCGATTCATTAATCAATAAAATAGATTCAAACTATAATAGAGATGATTCAATAAATTTTTCGAAATATTTTGATACTTTCACTCTTGAAGTATTATTGAAAGCATTTTTTGGGATAGATATTTGGGTTGAGATTTGTAATGACACCTCAAAACAAATTATAATGGAAAAAATCACAAAAATGTTAATCACTGATTTCACATTCATTGATATTATAAGTTTTATATGTCCTAAACTTTCATGGTTATTAACTAATAGATTTTCGAGTAAACATTGTGAGTTTTTCGTAAATTTATTGGAAAGTATTATAGATGAGAGAAAAAATGGAAAAACTTCAACAAACGATGTTTTACAGTATTTATTGAATGCTGAATTTGACGAAAATGCTGAATATGACGTAAAATGTAATTGAGTCCTTTTTAAAAAAAATTCATTTTTGAACCTAATATATTACTTTTCTCTCAAATGAATAGCAATGAGTAACGAAGAAATAATTAGCAATAGTTTCATGTTTTTATTGGTGGGTTCAGACACAACATCTGGAACTCTATCACATTCAATTCATGTTTTAGCTAAAAATACAGCCATTCAGGAGAAGCTTTTCGATGATATCAATCAGGGTTCAGATCCAAATGAGACAGTTTTCAACAATATAAGTAAAATGCCATATTTAGATGCATTTCTCAAAGAAGTATTAAGACTTTACCCGACGGGAACCAGAATAGAGAGAAAAGCTGTCAAAAACACAAAATTAAACGATATAATTATTCCAAAGGATAGTTATGTAGTTATTCCTATTTATGCCATACATCGCGATCCAAATAATTTTGAAAATCCTGATGAGTTCATAACAGAAAGATTTTTGCACGAAAATATTGATAAAATAAAAGCGAGCACTTATTTGCCATTTGCTTCGGGACCACGAAATTGTGTTGGGATGAAATTCGCACAAATGACTGTCAAGACATGTATTGTGAAACTGTTGAAAAAGTTTCAATTCGTTGAATGTGATAAAGCAGAAGTAATTCAAAATTTGTGTTCAAATTTTTGTATTTTAAATAAATTATTTTCTAACTCTTCTCGTTATTAATTTTATTAGGAATTGGAATATTCATCCGCCTTTCCAACACTCAAACCTAATAACGTTTGTGTAAAAATAGTCAAACGTATTGAAATTCACACTTAAATTAAAATATATTTCAAGTCTATTCTAAAATTTTTTTTTCTATTGTTGACTTCTTATCAATTCAAAGTTTAATTTAAACTTTGGACAAAGTTTTGATTCTAATAAATTTGTTGATGATCTTAAATACTGTTTATCACAATTTGAATCTCGTTTGTGTATAGTTATGTTCTAGTATAACATTTAAAGGGCGAGTAACTTCTTTTACCTCATGCATGAACTTTAAGCTTAAAAAGTCTTGAAGTGCTAATATTATAACATAAATAATGTTCGACTAATTTTAAAAATAATCTCAAAAAATTTAATAACAAAATATTAATGTTAACTCACATTATATTATAATTTTTGCAACAATTTAATCTTTATTAAAGAAGAAATTCACAAAAAATTTTAATTTTTGCAATGATTATGTTTTCGATTTTACTGAAATTGCATTTTGTAAATATTTTATCTATAATATTGACACTCTTTTTATTTATTCTTCATGTCCTCCTTTTTAGTTTCTTATGTTTGGGGGAATAATATCAACAAAATTTTAAGTTACGTTTCCCTTTTTTGGATTTATGTAATTGTAATGAGGAGTTTCCCCTTTCATAATCTGAAAGTGCTTTAGGGGAAATATCCTTTGCTAAATAATTATGTATAATTCCCCTTTTGTATTCATATTTTAGTTGTTTATTTTAAAGTTATGTATTAGAAATAATTTTGTAAAAGTATAAAAAGAGAAAACAATTTATTATAAGTTACTCCTTCTTCTTCTTCTCTCTATACTTGTTTTGTACTCTAACGTGCTGTCTCTTTCACATTAGTTTTAGTTTACAGTATACAATACTGTACTGCAATGATATTTAGTTTTTAATTATAATAATCATTTTTGTGTTCGTTTTACTTTATGTGTATTTTTTATATAATAAAAAATTTAGAAAACCCCAAAACCTATGTCTCCTTCATTTATTTAAGTAATATTAATAGAATATTCAAAAAGTACAGTTTAGCCTAAAAAGGTGCTGACAATATCAAGCAAAAATTATAATATTTTGTGGATTTTAGTATTATTAATTTCATTGCAAAAATTATAATTTCTTTGTGAATTTATTCTTTTTTGTAGATTAAATTATTATAAAAATTATGATATTTTGTGAATTGACATTATTTTCTCATTAAATTTCTGAAGTTACTTTTAAAAACAGTGTTATTCGAACATAATTTATGTCATATTAGCACTTCAGGATCTTTTACAAGCCTAAAGTTCATATATGAGGTGAAAGAAGTTACTTTTACACCTTTTACTTAACTAAATAAAAGTTCTGTTTACTGAATTAATATTTGATTAAATTAGAAATAATTACTTTCTAAAGAAAATACAATTGTGCCTCAGCATTAAGCCTCGATATATAGACAATTACCAGAGTCTCTGCATTTTCTGACTTAAAATACGACTTTTTTCGGAGATTTGTTCGGACTAGGAAATTAAGGTTTATAATGGTACTAACGTGCTTTTATGATTACAAATATCAATTATTATAAAGTAACTTCTCTTTAAATAATGGGACATCAATACTTGATAATTTGTCGTCAATTGTTAGTTTTAAACATTTTTTACTACTTGGAAATTTTGTAAGAAATTTTAAAATGAGAAAAAACTATTTCGAATTGTTGTCTTTTTTCTCTCTTAGTTGTGACACTATAGTGTTGAAAAGATGATTTAGTTTACGTTCTTCAATATTTGTTAATCTTCTTTCTGATTTTTCATTTTCCGACAAAAAATTATATGTAGGGCTAAAAACGTTGCATTTTTTGAATTAAAACTAATTTTTCTTGCAAATTTCGGAAGAAATTCAGAATATTTCGAACTTTTCGGAAATCTCAACAAAATTTCGAAATTTCAGATTTTTCGGAACATAAAATTTTACTTGTTATTTTATGATCGGTACTCATTCCACATTTTCCTAAAGTTTAAATAGAAAAAGAGTCGGATTATCGACAAAGTAGAGACTCTAATAATTACATTTAAATAACTTTACTTTTATATGTCTCTAAGCATTATGTGATTTCAATTCATATAATGTAACAAAACTTTTCATAACATTCATTATAATTACAAACAAATGGAGTTTTCTCCCGAAGGAATAAGTGAATCAATTATTAGCTTTGATTTTGTATTAAGTGTTTGCTATACAAAATGAAATTCATTATAATTACATTTGAGTTTCTTTTATTTCAAATGAACACCACTTTTATGTCTAATTAAATGATAATTTGTTGTAAATCGTTTTTTGAATTCATTCCAATCGCACACATAATATAAGGTTTAGACGAGTACTTTTTGAATATAAAAAAGTTGATCACTGAAAATTTAATTGACTATTGGAAGGAAGGTTAATCAGCAAGCAATGAGATAAAGAAGTTAAACATGTTGAGGAGAAACTGCCCTTTCATTCGAATCCAATTACAAGATAGTGCGACGAGCTGAACCATGGAAGAAGGTTGAAGAAGAGGCAATAATTTGTCGGTCAACAATTGTAAAAGTGTAATTGTCAGAGTTTATCAAAATTTTTGACATAAGCTTTTAGATAATTGTAGTTGATAATTTTTGATCAAGCTTATAGTATTACAATTTATTCATGGAGAAACTCAAATTCAATTCATTGCAGTTAACTTGACTTTTGAAATGTGATCTATCATTTAATTAAAGAGATTTAGTTTATTTTGAATATAATGGGGTCTCGAAAAAGGGATTTATTTGCTTTATAAGAAAATGTCAGCACACCCTTTGAAATAAGACTTAAATATGCCCACAAATAATTATCTTTCGAATACACTTTTATAAGTATTATAAAAATTATCAATTTGTTTATCAGAGAGTCCCAAATGTTTGAGCTCATGTAACGGCAAATGTTTCTTAATAATATCATCAGCATATTCTCTATTGCCTCCAAAACTAACAGGTATTACATCCATATCAATATAATCCGTCAATTGTTCTCTTTTAATAAGTATAACATTATCTCTTATTCCTTTATTCATAAAGTTTTTCACAATTTTAAACATAGAGTTCAAAAGCCATGGCAAGCCTACATTCAAACTCAATCTCAATCCAAGCGGATAATAATTCAATAATTCGATTCTTATTTTGAATAAACTCATATCGACATTAGTTATACCCGTGCCGTTGCAGTCTGCAACCGAAATCCATCCCTTATGACCGGCTTCGCGATCAAGTTTCTCCATCTCATGCGCCAAAAACTGTTGTAATATTAAACTCAAATCTGATATCTTTCTATAATTCTTGAGCGGATTCCAAATAACAACTCTTTCCTCTTTATCACGACTATATTTTTCTTGACCAAAAATCATATAAAATTCTTTCGGAAAATGTCGATCATTGCGTTCGTGTAAACCGAATGAGTTTTTCCACTGCAAACTTTTCAGCAATGCATTGAAGGCCTCAACTTCATTATCGTTGTCTAAAATATATCTCTCTATTTGCCATTTTTCTGTTCGAACTCTTTCGATATCGATTTCATGATAAAGTTGTGGATTAGTTTCTAACTCAGTTGAAAACATTTTTCTTATATTTTCAATGATATCTTCATTTTTATCATCCATTTTATTTCTATTCACTTATTTCTACACAACTTTGAAATAACTTAAAATAGTTTTATGTATGTTTTATATAGCTTTATATATCTCGTTGGACTCTCTTATTATAAGTTTGTGCAAAAGTTGTCTTAAGACTCTTAACTGTGTTTAATCAAGAATTGAATGCATTTAAACTCAAGGACAACAACTTTCTGAATGTTACACAATCTTTGATAAAAACCCAACATTTTATGTATTGATGAGCCGACGACTGGACTCGATAGCAATTAGATTCTGTAGCTGTAGAAGTTGTCAGTATTTTTTAAACTAATTTCCTGTTCGAAATTTTGAAAATATTTCACAACGAATTACAGGTAATTGAATTCTTGAAAGCCTTAACCAGAAAGCATAGAATGTCAATCATAACAAGTTAACGAGTCATAACAATCATTAGCCTGAAAACCAGAGGGGTGACCAAAGGAAAAATTTTCAATCTCCAGCTTTGACCTGATTTGAAGGCTGGAGATATGGTATCAAAGCTGGAGACTTGGCATCCTTACTATTATTACAAACAATGACTTACGCTTACATTTCTCAATGGAAAACATTAATAATGCAATTCATTATTTGTCTAAAGCTCACATTTTCAATGAGAAGTTTATATAATTCAGAGATATCTAAACCTGACGGCTGTTTAGACTATGATTTCTCTCTTAACGGCAACTGCAGTAAAACAGTCGAGAAATTAGAAGAAGAATCACTTTTAGTACAGAATATCAAATATAATCACTCATCAGATGTCAAAATTTCCTTCATCGAAATGGTATGTAATTTTTGATAAAAAATTGTTTCCAAAAAATACATAATATTTTTCTAATTTTGAAGCTTTTATATACAGTATAGATTACATGCCTTTGAACTGAATCGTCAACATAAGAATTTCTAAAATATTTACTTTAATTTGAAACATACAAGTTATCGAATCTTAACAGGTTTTATATATAAATAAAAGTTATTCATTGTCTCTATCAATGAAAGCAAGTTTTGATTTTTTGTGTGAATTAATTGAAAAATAATGTGTTTAAACTAAAATGGTTTTGAAGAGTAATTAGGAAGAGATTTTATAAAGAGGAAAAATTTTAATTGAAAAAAGTTCATAAACAATAAATGGCTAAAATTTTAAGTATTTAATTTCATTAAGTATTTTATTTCATTTAATTATATAATGACTGAAAGTTATTAAAACTAGTCATTAATTTTTCAGATTCGAATTGCGATAAACAGTACTTCAAAGAATAAGCGCTAAAAATTTATGCCTTATCAAATTTAAGGTTGAGTTCAATATCAAGAAAGCTTATATAACTACAGTCCATTCCGCTTATAGTGAATGGGTCGGTGCGGCTGAAATCGTTCACTATAACCGGGATTCACTGTAAACGTTCTCAATTTCTATTGTATTGAGTAATATGTTCTGAAACAATCGTTTACTATAAGCGGGGATTCACTATAAGCGGATTCACTATAACGGGGTTAGACTGTATGTTATTGTGAAATTTTTTTAATGCACTCATAGAAATAAACTCAAGTATAAAATAAATTCGACAAAACTTTTCTCAATTTTTTCCGTAATTTCATTCAATTTAAAATATTTTGTAATTTATTCATAGGTTGGTATAGCTCGGAATCTTATAATTGGGCAAAAACTACAGTAGATATGATTCCTCTTACCATAACATTAATATTCTATTGTTGGATAACTAACTTTGTATGACTCAATAGCCATATATTTGAATATTTTTATTTCATTCTATTGAGAGTCTTGTGTTCCCAAAGTTTGGGACATTTTTCTGGTATTATTTTCAATAGTGAACAAAAAACTGCTCTATTATTCTCAGTTGATATACATTTAACTATTTTAATTTTGGGCAATTCTATAATACCTATAAAAGAATTTCATTATTCACTTCAATGGTTGAGCAAATTATCAAATCTCAAGCTTGCATTCGAATCATTATTGATAATGATTTATGGTTTCGATCGTTGTTATAAGAAGTTTGCTATCTTTTTGTATAGATTTGATATTGAATTTGAAAAGTTTTGGTCAAATTCAAGAAACCTATTGATCTTTTTCATAGTTTTAAGACTTTTAACTCTTATATCTCTAATCATTGAAACCAACTTTTGAGTTGAAAATCTAAAAGAGGAAAATCTAATAATTTGCAGATTTTAGTTGAAAGAGTCGATAAGTAAATTGACTAAATCACTTATAGCGGATAACAAGAATTACAAGTGTCTCATAATTATTTACTATCAACTCTTATGTAATATGATTTTAAAGCATTTTAATGATTTTACATAAAATTATTCAAAAGTTATTCAAAAAAATCTACTGTCTTTATAATTCTAAGACAGATCTTGTGTATCGACAGATATATACAAACAGACAATATAAGTTGAAGTAGAGATATATGTGATAATTCAGAGCGGAACAGGGTTCACACTGTCGTCCATTTAAATACATGAGATTACATTTTGAATGTAAAGCGCACTCTCATATATATGTACGATTGCGCTTTACATTCAAAATGTAATCACATGTATGTTATGCCGGCGTTATTAAGTTCGTTTTATAAATTAATTTTATAATTAATTGTGAATTAAGTGAATTTTATTTAAATGATTAAAATAAGTTTTAGCTCTACAAAAGATTTAATGTACAAAAGTTTAGATCTTAACAGTTTAGAGCTTAGATCGAGAGTGAGTTATTTCACTCAAAATAGTTTTATGATTGTGTTTACTCCTGAGGAGTGACCCTAATTCGTTCCCAACCCTTAACTGAGACACTATTGGACTATAACATCCTTTTACTCTCAAACTCTTTCTTAACACTTACTTTTATATTTAGTTAATAGTATAATAAAACATAAAATAAATGTAAATAAAGTTAGAATAAAGCTAAATATTAATTACTTAAAATTTCTGGACATGACATAATCCGTCACCTTCTAATTCAATTTATTAAAATTGAATTAGTAAAAAAATCAAAATCTTATATTTAATTAAGAAATTAAATTAAAAATAACTTAAACATTTAAAAAATAATTGAAACGTTGAAAATTAATAGGTATTGGATTATTATAGCTTGGATAATTAGTATAATTATAATTGTATGGCATAGTATTCATGTAATTAACTAGTTGATTCATAGGTATGTTTAAAATGTTAACAGGATTTTGAAGCATAGTATTAAATTGTTCAAAAATTTGCTTTTCAAGTCTTGCATTTTGACGCAATTCTTTAATATTTTTAATAGCAATACGACTCTCTTCTTCAATTGTACTAATTCTATGCTTTGCACTGACGCTTTCAGCCAAAGAACTGACACCAATTCCAATACTAGTAACTATACTAACAATAATGAAGATTACTATAGCGCCTATAAATATGAATCGTTTTTCACGAATTAACCCAAATTTAGCTGAATCTTTGGGTCCAATATTAGTGCAAAACTCATTCAATGGTTTAATGAAATCAGAATTGAATTGATTTTCACACCAACTTTTCAATTCAATTGAAAGCTTTTCATGCGAAAATTTCATGCAAAATAAACCGCAAGAGCTTTCATAATTAATAACTGCAGTAATTGTTTCAATTCCTTGAACGATTGGGTTTTAAGTTTATTCCAAATAATGGAATCAGTTGTTGCCAAACAATTAACATTATTAATCATGCAAATTAAAGAAAGACATGCAATAGTAAAATAATTCAATCTATTTACTGGTTTAGTGGTTCGTAATGAGCGTCTCAAACCATGATCAATATTAAAGTTAGGATTAGATTCATTTTGTGAATCTTCAAAATTATAGATAACAGTTTCATCAAAACTTGAATCATAATTATCATTCATTTCTTCAGTGTGTGTAGTATCAGAGCTAGAACTGGAGCTCGTATCAGAGCTTGTATCGGAGTCAGCTTTAAACTTTTCAATCCAGAACTTTTTGAATAAGTATTTCTCACAATTGAACTTGTGTTATTTAAAGCAAGTTTTGAAATGAAGGGTTTTTGATTATTCTTTAAATAGTCTACAATTTCCTCTCTATCATAAAATCTCTTAAGGCGTGATACATTCACAATATTGGATTTCAAAGCAGAGGCTTTAAAATCTAATTCATACAAAAGGAGAGATATTTGACGCACAACCTTATAAGGACCAATAAATCGTTTCATTAGTTTATTACCTCTTCCATCAACAACAGATGGGTTGAAAAATAAAACATTTTCGCCCTCTTGATATCATATCTTTTATTATCTTTCAAATGACACCGTTCAAGGTTTGCAAACACTTTTAACTTTACTTCATTCAAATAGTTTGCCAAACCTAATGGATACTCAGAAACTGTTCCTTTAATTTTACCTATTTGTAAATTCAAATATAGTAGTAAAACTTCTTTGCGACCAAACAAAACTTCAGTAGGCTTCAAAGCTCTTTCAAGATATTATATTGATATTGATATTGGGTTGCAATTCCAAAATTATATAGCTTTTATTATTTTCCTATTTATTTTAAATTCCTGTTTATTCATATCGAAAAATTTTATAACAAAGCAAAAATACATGGGAAATAATAAAAGCTATATAATTTTTGGGATTGTAGCCCAATATAAATATCAATATAATAACTTGAAAGAGCTTCTAAAAAGCTTTCATTTGATTCCGATTTGAAGATTTTCGATCTAAGAATAACAATGTAGTATATCATCAAAAATTCAAATTTTTGAAGTTTGAGGTGCTGTCACTTCGAATTAGAGAATTTTTTTACCAAACAAAAATACACGTGTCCATTAATTTTTTTAATATTTTTGATTCCCTTGATCAAAATTGAAAAATTATTACCTGGTTTTCCAGAACAAATGACCTGTATCCATTGGTTGGCCGTGAGTAAGCGGATGAAG
>JAQFZT010002430.1:0-11629 GCA_034696325.1 Camisiidae sp. | reverse complement strand
ATTGGTGTCGGATTTGGCTTTGCGTTTCGGAGTTGTTGTGTTTGAAGTCGATGCCTTTGATGATGCCTTTGATGATGAAGTCGATACCTTTGATGAAGATCGCGATGCAGTCGATGTCGATGGAGAGGTAGTTCTCTTTGATTGGGATTTTGACTCTTTTTTCTCACCTTTTTTAGAGGTGGAAACCCGTGGCGTAACTGTTTTCGTAACCGTCTTTCGAGTGGGTGTACGACTGCGGGAACGCGATCGAGAACGAGACCGACTCCGACCACCGCCTAAAATATAACATCAACTTATTTATTATCAATCAATTCATTGTTAAACAAAACTAGTTATTCAGAAACAATTATAATATGTTTGCGTTTCCAATCACTGCTCATATAAATGTCAAAACATATTGACTCAATTTTGTGTCCAATAAATAAAAGTTTGCAAAATATTTCAACAAATTATTGAACATCACTTCAAACATTAATATTTTGATTTCTATCAAACTTTATAAACTTTATTACTTTATTACTTTCTTTATTATTAATCTCTTTTTACTTTGAAGTATTCAAACATTAAAGTTAATGTCAACTAAATCTATGATAAGTTACCAAAAGTTTATAAAAAATATTTTACTAATCAATGAAATGATGAAAGAAATTCATATATAATTAATAAATGATGAGTAAATTGATTGAGAAATTGTTAAATCTATAAAATGTTGATTAAAAGCACAACTCTTTTCAAAATGAATGGTAAATACCGGTAATAATTATTTAAATGCTATGAATGAACTCAAACTCGAAAAAATATAAAACACTCAATTGAATAACAACCGAAACAATGAAAAAAAGGCAAAACTCTTATAATAATTAGAAATTGGTTGAAAAGAATAGACTTTCGATAAGTAAAACAACTTTGAGTTCTATAAGACAATTATTGAAGACTTGAAAACTCGTACTTTTAGGGACTTTATCTTGAGAGACATCCAAATGTTTGGTCTGAGTTGGCGTTCGTTTACCCGTTTTGCCGATCGAATGCTTGAACTCCGATTTCAAAGCATTTAATTCTCGTTTTGAAGACATCTTTGGTGTCGAAGTTTGTGTTGGAAGTAATCAATTAATAGTCTTTCGTCCACTTAATGACAACTTATCATCAATTAATCGCTTGATTACTGATATATTTGGTGTCAAATTGTCAGTAATTGATTCACTTTTAATTACTTGCAATTTATTTAATTATTGAATGATTTTGTTTTAGATTAATATTTGATTTGATATTTGAATTTTGTTCGCAAACAAACACTTAATTTCTTGTCAATAAATATCTTAATTAAACACAAACTAATGATTCAAACACTTCAATATAAATCAATTCAATTCAATTGATTAATAAATGATTAATTAAATTAATTGTCAATTATTTTCGCGCACTTTTTCTGCATAAAATAAAAGTTTGTTTTTATATTTTTAGTGAAAAGCGGGAAAAGAATAGTTGACTAATTTTCAAAATGGTTGAACAAAACTATACGACCGTTGGCGTACATATAAACATACATAAAGTATGACCAAAACATATCACAACACATCACAACACATATCAATAAGTATACAAGAGGAATTCAAGTTCAGCACTTCAAAGGGGAACCAATACTTATTAATGTATTTCACACGTAATATACATGTTATTTATATTTTTTGAAAGTTTGAATTTTCTCATTTTAGCAAACTTTTAAAAACTTTCTTTTCAACAACTTATCAATTATACTATTTTTTAAATAAGTTTTTTATAATTATTTTGAATTAAATTAAGTGAAAAAAGACTTTAATTAACTCTAATTATTAGCCAAAGCTTCAAAGGTCAATGTCTTGAGGGCTTTTACATTATTTGAAACTAAAATATAGTCCAAAAATAATTATAAACTGCAAACACACTCAATACAGACTCAATACAGACTCAATACAGACTCAATACGGAATGATTTGTATTATTTAAACTTTTTGTTTAGCACTATCTCTATCTCCTTATAATAAGGGTTCAAACAATTTGGAGACTCTGACTCGTCAGGAGGTTCTCCTCAGCCGACACTTGAGACCCTCGACACAGCTCTACTTTTAAATTCATTTATTTGGTATATAAAGTGGTTTTTCTTTAATTATTTGCATAAGTAATCAATAAACGATATCCTGCTTTGAATGGCTTAACTTTTCTCATTTCTGATAAGTTATTTCAAATAATTATATATTTTTTAATTGATTGACTCAAGACTTGAAAGTTCATTTTTAATACAGTAACTGTTGCTGTAGTGCTTAATATCATAATCCTATCAAATATCTGGATAAAGAAACATTTAATTCTATTTTTTGCATATTAGAAAAATAACTTTTTTAAGTTCAAAGATTTAGGTTTTTTCCATTAACAAAAGCTTTCATCTCAATCATAGAATTTTAGTCTATTTATATATACAAATAACATAACATTGCATAACATTACTTATATTATAAATAGTACTAAAACAACGATCTTGTACAGTATGAGTTAAAATCACAATTTCAAACGAGATATAAAAGAAAACATATTTACATCAACCGCAAAAGTAGTACTTTTTATTCACACAACACAATTGTGAAGCAGTGTTTAAAAAAGTATTATTCACTAATCGATAAATAAAGTTAAATAAATTGATTTGAAAATTCAAATTTTGGTAAACCGTTGACATAATTTTGATTATTATTTGGCGCGTAAAACACATCAAAGACATGTCTTCTCCTTATTATTATTATTATTTTTGAGTAATTTTATAATTTATTCGTGATTTTTTTATAATTTTTTTGAACATTTAAGCAGTTAATTAACTAATAAATAGTTAATAAATATTGAAAATGGTATTATTTGGACGTTTATCTCTAATGCGTCCGAACGGAACACTTTCCTCAACATTTCCCTTAACTGTTAAACGAATAACGATTGGAAGTGATCAACAAAACGATATAAGAATTTATGGCGATTCCACTGTTGATCACTTTCACTTAGAACTTAATGTTTGTCATCAAAATGGTGTTAAAAATAAGTGTTTTATTAATTCTGTTAACGGTTTGTTTGATTTTGTTTTTATTAAGCCTTAAAAGTATTTTTCAATGTCTTTTAGATTAAGTTTTTGTTATCAATATTTTCTCAATTTAAAGGCAAACCGTTTTCGATAAATGGTATCCAATGCTATGGCACAGAAAAGATTGAACTCAGTAACAAAGATGAGATCAAAATCGGCAAAAATAAAAGTTTGGTTTTCACGAACAGCAAAAGAGAGACTGTTTTCTCTACACCAACACATCGGTCGACGCCTTTAACTCTCAACAGAACAACAACACGAAACTCCACCTCAAGAAAGGCGACACCAATTCCATTGAATAATGGTTTGCGTCGCAGATCTTCGTTGAGAATAAGTGGTAACTATTATAAGTTATAACTATTTCTTATTATCTTTTAATTTATTTTTGTGTTTAAAAGCTCTGAAAACACCTAAATCTCAAAACTTGAGCCGAATTTCTTCGAAATCATTTAATATATCGTTTAAGTCAGCGAATAATCTTTCCATTAAAGAAGAAGATGAAGAAGAATTGGAAGAGAAGAACGAAGTGCCCAATACTTCACAAATAACAACTGCGACACCAATCAGTTCATCAGATTTTATTAACTTTTCGACACTTTCAACAAATGGATTGAATCGCAAATCAAGTCTTAAAAGTGGGAGAATTTCTCTTAAGTCGAGTCCTACTAATTCTTTATCTGTTTATGGGACACCGAATGCTTCATCGCTTCAGATTTCAAACATAACAGAGAATAATATGTCTGATATTTGGCCGAAAGTCACTCCTAATAATTCGAGAAATATTAGTTCGAAGAGAAAGTATTCATCACTTTCTACAACACTTAAATCACGTCCCAATTCGAGTGTCAAAAGACTTAAAACATCTTTTAACTCAATCAATACGACACCTGTCAACACATCTAAACTTTCAACCAACAGTTCGGTCAAAAATTCAATGCTATCGACAGCCAATGGGTCTCATCGGTTGTCAACAAACTTGATTGACTCTAATATAATGAGTCCGCGAAGTCTACGAACAAGTATAGCTTCATTGAGTTCATCTAAACTGTCAGCCAATGGCTCAATGCTCTCAACAGCCAATAAATCGAATCGATTGTCAGCAATCAATACGACACCTCTTCATTCATCAAAATTGTCAGCCAATAAATCAACAAATGTTTCGACGGTCTCTAAAACAGATAAATCATTGCGATTGTCCTCAATTGCAAACTCGATTGACTCAAGCATAATGAGTCCAAGAAGTCTGCGAACAAGCATTTCATCGACTGGAGCCACAAATAATACGACACAAAATCAAATGAGTAGTATTGAGACCACAAGTCTTGAACAAATGACACCAACACCTCAATCAACTCCACGAACTGTTAACACAACTACAAGAAAGTCTACCTCAAGAAAGGCGACTCCTATTCCATTGAACGATGGCTTCGGTCGAAGATCTTCATTGAGAATAAGTGGTAACTATTTATCAAAAACATTACCAGTTTATATATTTTATTTCAATTATTAAATTATTTTTCAAAAAGTGCTGAATAGCCCGAAGTCTCAAAACTTGAGCCGAATTTCTTCGAAATCATTTAATGTATCGCTAAAGTCAGCGAATAATCTTTTCATTAAAGAAGAAGATGAAGAAGAATTAGAAGAGAAGAATGAAGTGCCCAATACTTCACAAATAACAACTGCGACACCAATCAGTTCATCAGATTTTATTAACTTTTCGACACTTTCAACAAATGGATTGAATCGCAAATCAAGTCTTAAAAAGCCGCGAATTTCGAGTCTTTCACTTGAGTCGACTTCAAATAACTCATTATTAATGACTAGTTCGCCAACATCTCTATCGCATCGAATTTCAAATATAAGAGAAGAGAGTATTTCTGGCGTTTCACCCAAATTGACTCCAAATAATTCAACAGTTGATAGTTTGAAGAAAACTTCACTTTCTACAACACTTAAATCACGTCCCAATTCGAGTGTCAAAAGACTTAAAACATCTTTTAACTCAATCAATACGACACCTGTCAACACATCTAAACTTTCAGCCAACAGTTCGGTCAGAAATTCAATGCTATCGACAGCCAATGGGTCGCATCAATTGTCACCAAACTTGAGTGACTCTAATATAATGAGTCCGCGAAGTTTACGAACAAGTACAGCTTCATTGAGTTCATCTAAACTGTCAGCCAATGGCTCAATGCTCTCAACAGCCAATAGATCGCATCGATTGTCAACAATCAATACGACACCTCTTCGTTCATCAAAATTGTCAGCCAATAAATCAACAAATGTTTCGACGGTCTCTAAAACAGATAAATCATTGCGATTGTCCTCAATTGCAAACTCGATTGACTCAAGCATAATGAGTCCAAGAAGTCTGCGAACAAGCATTTCATCGACTGGAGCCACAAATAATACGACACAAAATCAAATGAGTAGTATTGAGACCACAAGTTCTGAACAAATGACACCAATTGCTGACTACACTAATGTCAAAGGAATGAAACGCCTTTTCAATAAAGGTATTTTTATTAAATGACTCTAATTTCATAATATATTTTATAAATAATAGATAATTTATATTTAAAGCCACACCCGCTCCCGATTACACCAAAGTTGAAGCAATAAAACGAACTTTTTTGAAAGGTTTTTAATTGAAATATAATTTGTGATTCCGAGTGTTTAAGTCCTAAAATTATTTTTATATGTATTCTTAATTAAAGGTACGCCAAGAGCTGATTACTCTAAAGTCTCTGCTGTCAAACGCATTCTTAGAAAAGGTATAAGAATTGATTTGTTTTGATTGCATAATAGATACCATAAAATAAGTTCATTTCCCAAATGACAAAAGAAAGAATTCATAACTTTTAAATCACAAATTTTTCTTTAAACAAAAGGTACTCCAGTCGCTAATTATAAAAGAGTCTCAGGAGTCAGAAGACTTCTAAAAAACGGTTTGAATTGATGACTAGCTTTATTAATTTATTGCTAACTATTTTATTTTTAATGAAAGGCACGCCAAAAGCTAATTATACTAATGTTTCGGGAGTCAAGCGTTTGCTCAAAAAAGGTATATAATATTGAAATTTTGTTTATTTCTTGAAAAAATCTTATAATCTTTTGATTGATTTTATTACAATAAAAGGAACTCCGACGGCAAATTATAAGAATGTTTCTGGTGTTAAACGACTTCTTCAAAAAGGTTTGTCATCTATTCATAATTTATTCAAGTCTTATGAGTTGTTGTGATCCATTGATTTTGAATTATGAATGTTAGGCACACCGACTCCTGATTACAGAAATGTGAAAGGAGTGAAAAAAATTTTACAAAATGGTATGTCATTTGATTTTCAATTTAAAGATATGGATTATTAATCAATCTCTTTAAACTTTTATATTCAATGAAAGGCACGCCTAAAGCCAATTATACAGATGTCTCGGGAATGGAACAGCTTTTTGCTGAAGGTCTGTCTCATTGATAGTTCAAATTTTTCTAACTTAATGAGATGTCTGACTATGTTTATAATTGATTGATTGAACCATTTATTTCTAGTATCAGAAACTCCAATCACTTCTGATTTAAAAGTGAATACTAAGACTCGTTCCACTGGACGAAAAAATATAAGAAATATATTGACTCCAGCATTGACTCCGGCTCTACAGAGTGCACAAGTATTCAATTTTAGTTCTATTTTTAAAACGATTGATTTTACTTTAAAATAAATTTTGATTTCATGAAAAATTTAATATTTCTTTTATAGAAAGCAGAGGTACTTTCACCAGAAGTTGTTAACTCTGAAACTTTTAGTGCCAAATCTAATACACGTTTGACTCGACGCAAGTTGGCTGCCACTCAACAGAACGTTCAAGTATTCAACTTTATCCTATTCTATTAGATTTGTTTATTTCTTCAGTTCAATTATAAAGCGAAAATTTTATTCACAGGAATCAGAGATTGTTATATCAGAGACTCCTATCGAAAACAATGCAAGCGTTGAGCCTAAAACTCGGTCGACCCGACGCAACAATAAAAGCAAGGTATTGATTGCAAACTCACAAAATATTGAGGTATCAAAACTTACATTTTTCAGTTTCCAAATCTTATTTATATCTAAACAATTTGTTCAACATTTTGTTCATAGATTCCAGATATTGTTATATCAGACACTCCTATCAATAACAATACAAGTGTTGAGCTTAAAACACGATCGACCCGACGCAATAATAACAAAAAAGTATTGCCTCCAACTCAACAAAATGCTCAAGTATTAAACTTTTACTCTTTCGAGTTTCTAAATCTTATTTATTTTAAACAATTAGTTTAATTTTTTAACATTTTATTCATAGAATCGAGAGATAGTTCTGTCAAACACGCCTAACGTCAATATTGTAAGCGATAAATTGAAAACACGTTCAACTCGACAGAGAAAAACAGCAAATTTATTGACTACAAGTCCTCAACAGAATATTCAAGTATTGAATTTTGATATCGCGTTCTTTGAATTTTTGTTTATTTTAAAATTGACGATTAAATTGAAAATTAATATTTGATTAATAGAGACCTGACACTCAAACCAAAAGGAGAAAAACTCAAATATCAGATACTCCTCAAGAAAAGGTAGAGATAATAAAACTTTTTTCTCGTTTGTATTCTATTAATTCAAATGAATATTTGATTTACTGTATGAACAGAAACCTGAAGTCAAAATAAGGAGAAATCGAAAAGAGGCGCAACCATCAGATCCTACGCCTCAACTTGAGGTATAGAAATGCTTTACTATATTCTAGTTTCTCATTCAGATTAACTTTTGATTAATATTAAAATTAATTAATACTTTTTATTAGATATCAGAGAATGAAACAAAAAAGAGGAAAAGGGCCACAAAATCTTCAGCGAAGGTTAAAATCAAAGCTTTATTAAAATTTTATTATTGAAACGCAAACTTTATTTATGTTTTAGGAGAATATTAAAGAAGAGGTTATAAAAGATGAGAAACATAAAAGTCCAGAAATACCGAAAAAGGTTTAACAATATATAGCAAATATTGAATTTATAGTAATTTTAGATTTAACTCAACTTATGATTAATTTTATGATTAAATATTACAGAGAGTGACCAGAAGAGTAAAGGCAGAAGTCAATGACAGCACAACATCTCCACAAGTCTCAAAGGTATACACGAAGAGTTTAGACTATAGACTGTTAAGTTTTTATTTATTGCCAGTACTAGAGCTGGTATTGTATAGAAATGAGATTCTTTAGTCTCTAAACAGTCTCCACTTTTGTTAAGAGTCAAATCTTTTTTGAATTATTTTGAATTAATTTGTATTTAGAAACCAAAACGAGCCGCTGTTGAGAAACCAACTAAAAAGTCGCCGACAATTAATATAATTATTCCGAATCAGAACAACATTACAGTGACTTTAGTTTCAAAGCCTCCCAAAAATCAGTCGCCAAAAAAGGTATTGAATGTGAAAAAGTTTTCTAAATTTTTGTTTAAATAATTACTAATAAATTTTACTTAAAATTTTCAGAGATCTAACAAAACAGCCGATAAAAGATCCGAAAAGAGAGCACAAAAGGAATCGCCTCCACCACCAAAAGTATTAACGATATATTTCTCACATTTTCCTATTAATCTATTAATGATTTTTTCCTATTTTTTATAGAGAGTTACAAGAAGTAAAAAAATTGCATAAATGCATGAATCACTCCAATTGTGTTGAAAAATAGATGATTAAATATAAGTTTTGATTTAAATAACGTTATACATCACACCGGTTTTGTCATATATTGGCTTTACTTTCGACTATTTATACCTTTATTTACATTCATTTTATTGGCATTTTATTCAATTTCAACATTTTTAAAATAATCTCAAAATATATTCTTAATTAAATAGAATTGAGTGAATTTTAAAATATAATTTCATTATAAAAACTAAATAATAAAGGAATAATGAGTACATTTTGAATCTCTGTTTTTTTCAAATATCTAAAAGTTTTCATAGAATTCAAATTTGAATTTCAAATTTTTATTGACTTCATTAGCAATGATTTGACACTTTTGAAGTTCAGTTAATCCCAGTCCAGGCCATCCCTAATCTTAAGTTTAGTTAAATTTTTACACTTATTATTTGATGAATCGATTCAATAAATGGAAACTTTTTGTCTTTGAATTTTAAGAAATCCAAAAGCGAATCACAAACTTTATTCTTACGATCTTTTAGATAGTATTCAATTTGTAATTGATTTAAATCTTAAATTAGAAATATATGTGAATGACATTTCAATATTGATTAATATAATATGATTAAGTTCTAAGCGCTTTAAATTTGGGAAACATTGAACCATATTTTTGAATGTAATTGCTTTCATTCTACCATTTCTTAGTTTTAATCTTTCAATATTTGCGCCAAATCTCGCATTGAATAAAATGTTTGAAATATTTTGCTCTTTTCTGAGATTATAAAAGTCAAACGTAAGACTCCTTATATTTGGCAATTTTGCCACTTCTTTCAAATCCTTAATTTTATGATATTTACAGCTGAGATGTAAAGCTATTAATTGTTTAAAATGTCTCAAACTTTTGATAACTTATACAATGTTTTGATCGTCCACTTCATCAGTTAACAATGAGAGGAACTGAAGAAATCTTCCGTTTCCTTCTAATAAATTCTCAGTGATTTCGTGTATAAAAAGTCTCGATTCGCTTAAATTTTCATAATCTGAATGAATAGATGAAAGAACCCTGAATTGATCCCAACATATTTTCGATCCTAATTTTGTCGAACTATCAAAATGGAAGAGTGAATCCATTTGATAGATATTGAATGCAAGATCCTCTAGATTTTTTGCATCTTCAAAGAATAGAAATCATCTGTAATAAAATGCTTCTTTTGTGCAGTTTTCTATATGCAAAGTATTATCAATTGTTTCATCGTATATCTTCATCGAAAATACAAGTTTTTGAAATTTAATGTGCTGTAACTCTTGAGATAACAAATTTTTAATCAAACAAAATACAGATGTACTTTAATTTTCAAAATATTTTTGAATGTATTGGTCAGAATTTTAAAATTTTTATTGAGTTTTTCTGAGCAGTTTACCTAGCTACACTGATAGACCGTGCAGAAGCGGATAAAAAGTGAAAGGTGAAAAGTTCGGTTCCATCAAACCATATACCAAAAAATTTTTTACTCGAAATCATCAAAGTTAAGGCAAAAAAACTATCAAAAACTAGGTCAAACATTTTTGTCAAAGACTGTACAGGCCACAGATCAGTCCTTCATCTGTACATTGAAATGTACAGATCAAGACATTTGGAGAAGAGTTTATTTTTATTATAAAGTTTTAGACAGATAAAATATTAATTTTATTCTTTAACTTAAAATAAATATATTTTACGTTAATGAGTAACACTTTGACCGATGAGTGTTTCTAATGGAACAGAAATTTACACCGAAGTAAACCTCAATATGACTTTCAGTGTTTTGACTAATAGAAAATTGATAAAAATCAAGCGATAAATATTGACTCCTCAATTAAAATAATGAGAATTATAATTGGTTCATTCATTGATACAATTGCTAAATGTTAACAATTGAACAACAAAATTTGAATGTTCAAAATTTTGTATTCGGTCCACTTCAAAGTTTGTACAGATTCGGGCTTTTGAAAATGTGTCGTAACTCTAATCATTGTGTTCTTGACTGGAATGCAAAAATACAGGTCAAGATACAGTCATCAATTTGGCCACAAGATTTGCAACTGAGTAACTGTCAAGTTTATTTCTTTTATTGCAAAAATTTATGAATTTTGAACTTTATTATGAATAAAGTCATTCATTTAAATTCAAATAATAATTATTTTATGATTAAAACAAATTAAAGTGCATAATCACACCGACAAAATCTCGGCCCATTATTTGGATCAACTCTAAGGCCTCGCTCTTGCATAAGACTTCACTTCTACATAGTATGAGTACTTTTATGAACAATAAAGTCATTCATTTAAATTCAAATAATAATTATTTTATTATTAAATCAAATTAAAGCGCATAATCACACCGGCAAAATCCATTATTTGGTTCAACTCTAAGGCCTCGTTCTTGCATAAGACAGTGCTGTTTATTAAATCTTTCTTAGCTTTATGAAAGTCAGTTAAAGTTCTTGGACTCCAAAGTCGTTCGGCCATTGATATAGCTCTGGGCCTGTAATTAAGTATTCAATATTTAATTCAAATATAATCTTAGAAATAGTTAAAGAAATACAGACCAGACTCTACTGATAAGATTAGTTCCGTCCACATATTCTGTCCAAATGGCTGCCTCTCCACCCAATACTAACTTATGTTGTTCTTCAGTACCATTAAAGCTTTGAGGCTCACAATTATAATAGTGTTCCCGATCGGTTCCATAACTTATCAAATCTAAATACCAACACGAAGACAGCAGAGCATTGTAGCCTTTTTTGGTTACATTATGCAACTCTGATCTCCAATACTTTTCCTTTTCATTACCCCACGAGCCCTTCCA
>JAQFZT010002429.1:0-11633 GCA_034696325.1 Camisiidae sp. | reverse complement strand
AACTAGTATAACTCTGAAGTATATATTTTAACAAAACCCAAAATTTCAACTATTAGTTTAAGGGAAATCTTATCGTAGTTTTAAAACAATCTTTATTTTCAATACATTAAGAAAGTTCGAACTATTAAACTATATTTTTCATAACTTATTGATCACAAACAGATATAGCATTTAAGAAAAGCTTTGAAAATAAATGAAAAGACGAAGTTTAAAATGAATTAAATGTTAAAATTTTCTTTTAAATACTAACTTTTTTAAATTTAAATTCAAAGACTGGACATATATCGCAATCAAATTTAATTGACTTTATATTATATTTTAGTTGAATTTATTTTACTCTAATTTTTCATGCGATTGAGAAGTTTACTTATTATGCTAATGTCATAGTTCAAAGACAAGAGAGTTGAACTCCGAAATTGAAACAACAAGAGATAAATAATTACATACTTTTGTTGCATACAGTAGTCAGAGACAGATATGAAATAACTATTGACTTAAAGAATGCAGAGTTAATTTCCCTAAATATTTATTGATAGGCGAACCGATATATAGAAGCCTTTCATTATCACCAAAGCCGACTTCTCTAACTTCAGAAATACCCGAAAATTGATTATCATGTGATTGTAAACTTGTGATAACAGCACCTTTCGAGTCAATCTCAATCGCCATTCCGGGCAACTGTTGAAGTGCTGGCAACACGAGGGATAATCCATTAATCAAATTATCACCAATTTCTGAAAGTGGTTCATAATTGATAACACATCCAAAAAACTTGAATAGCAATCCAAACAAATGTGTACTTCTAAGCAATAATTTTCTAACATTGGGATATTCACTTAATCTATCACTAATCATAAGGCTTGATGTATTTCTAGCGAAGGACATTCCTATCCAATAAGTTTCTTGTGATGAAACACTTCGCCTTATATTATCTGGTTCTGCGGGTAATCGATCAATCAATACCCGAGTTATTCCTTTATTCGGACCGCTTATGAAATGTTTCAAAATTCTACGTTTTGTTAACTCACACACTAATAGAGCATTTTTATCATCATTAACTTCTATACCATTTGGGAACCAAAGATTATCCATAACAACAGTGAATTTTCTCGAATTAATGTCATATTTAATTATTCTTCCCGTAGAATCCGGTTCGAGGTATACATAGATCCATAAATTGAGAGAAAACTTTGTGCTCACATCAGAAAAATAGATAACATCTCCGCCTTTATAACCAACGCCTTCAATAACAACCAAATCGTCTAAAAATTTAGAACTTTTTTGGTTTTTATCAGAAAATTTCATATCTTTAACACTGAAAACTTTAACAATAGTTTTATTGATAAAGATCTGATATAAAGCCAAATCTGAGATAACAAATAAATAGCCATTTGTATGATATCTTATACCCAGTGGTCGATCGCCTTCCAGTTTTGTAAATACTGAGAGTTTATCATTAGTTATGCGATAAATGATTCCGTCAGAACTTCCTGTATATATGTCTCCATTTGGTCCTAATGCTAAAGATTCTGGACCTGAAATCTTGTTTACAAATAATTTTTCTGCATTATTAAGCAATGAATTTATCTTAAAATTTGCCTCCAATTCACGCAATGCAAAACTGTTGATAAAAAAGTTGGTCAATTAAAAAAGTCTTTATTCAAAATCATATTTTAATATTTACTTATAAGAGACAGGATTTATGTCTAGCAAAAGATCATTTGTTGGTAAATATATAATTGATAGTATGATAAATGTTGGACACAATAAAGCATAAATAAATATTTTCCAACACATACTTATTTTAAAAGTTAAAAAACTTTTTTATAACTGCATAATTAAATTCAATTGAATAACATAACACATTCAACTTATTATTTAGATTTAAATAAACGGTTAAATTTTGATTTTTTCTTCATAGTGTCGATAAGAGTTAAATTTTATTCTTTAAATGTTACAGATGTTTATCATAAAAATTGGCTCCAATTCAATGTTATACACATTTATTTCTTAATTATTTCAAGAAGTATACCTTGATTTGTATAATATAACTCATGCTTTCAGTAAATTTTAAGCTAAAATCAGATTTTGATAAAAGATTTCTAACGTCATAATAAGGTTATGATTTGAATCTGCTATACATAAAGGAAATAAAATAATTTAAAAATGATTTTCCTCTGAAAATAAACATATCTTTTATAATATATTTCATTTGCACAAAAGTTTTTAAGAAAATTAGTCTATACAATAGCAATGCCTGCGCCTCCAATAAGTGCACTGAAGGGTATTTCAGAAATTACTCCACAACTATTTGCTGAAGTTCGGGATAAATTTATGAGTGAAGTCAAGTCAAATTCAGACCTATATAATAATGATGACATTGAATGTATTAAATCTAATGAATGGCAAATACAGCGTTTCATTCTTGAGCACAAATATAATGGTGAATCAGCTCTAAAAGCACTCATAACTGCTATGCGATGGAGAAAATTATTTGGTGTTCAGGCACTAAACGAGACCAGTTTTCCTGAAGAGTACTACAGAAGTGGTTCTATGATTACGTATGGCAGAGATCTTAATAACGCTACTATTATGATAGTCAGGGCCAATATTCATAAGAAAATTAATGAATGGTCTGATGTTATTAAGAAGTTTTTCATCTATCAAATCGAAAGAATTGATTACTATAATGATGGAAAAGGTATACTATTCTCTAGATTCAGGAATTAAAGATAAAGATTGTTTTATAATTTTTGTAACAATTAAACACTTCAATGTTATTGAAATTTAGAAATTTTTTGGCAACAATTTAAGTATTGTTAATACTAGTTAATAATGAATAAATTTTGTAAGAAAACTGAATATTAGAAATTTTAGAAAATTTTTACTAATACTATTTTACAACTTATATTTTCTATTATTAGGAAAACTTTTTTCTAAGAATGTTAATCTTTTATCTATTTTATTGGTGTTAAATTTTTCTTCAAAAGGTGTTACTCTTATTCTTGACTGCACTGGTATTGGTATCGGAAACTTAGATCTAGATTTACTACAATTTATTGTCACTTCTTTTAGTTATTATTATCCAAAACTATTCGATGCTATACTTATACACGAATTACCATTTCTTCTGCAATATGTCTTCAAAATGGTTCAGTCATGGCTTCCAGAAGATGATCGAAAATTTTTTCATTTGACAAATAAGAAAAATCTCAATCAATTTGTATCCGAAGAAGAATTGCCTAAATTTTTAGGCGGGAAAAATCCTAAATCCTATCAAAACGTACCTAAAAATGTTCTAAAAGCTGATGAATTGGTTGCAAAGATAGGGCTTAAGAAAAAAGACGCGGAAAAACTCAAATATTTGGATAGTTATATGAATTGATTCATTTAATAGAAATCATGTATAATGTTATGACTCCTGAAATCTTTATATTTAAAAACAAAATTGTGAAAAAATATTTAAAACATTAATTTCTATGATTATTAGAACTTATTAATAAATTTTGTTTTTAATAAGAAGACTATTTAAATAAATGTTTAATTAGCTTTAAGACCAACTCATTATGTAATTATGAAATGAAATTTAAAGATACTTCACTGTACCTAATCTTCAAATGAATTCTTGAATAGTTGTTAACTCACGATCATAACCGCACCACTTTCGAGACCATAAATAAAATCCGTCTAAAACTAGCATTCAATCTGTATATAATATTAAATATTTATAAATTTGATAAGATATTAAGGTCATTACAACGCTGGGTTTTAACTATGAATCTAAATTTTTTGCATTATAATCTCGACAGATTTTGATTCTCTGATAAGAATTTAATTAATTTATAAAACATAGTTGTAAAACTTGAAAATTAAGTTTTCACATCTATTCTTTTAAATAGTCTTTAGCTTTCCTGACCAAGACTTCTGCTGAAGTTACGACTGACAGACGTACAGATTTGGAGGTCTCTATACAACCCACAGATCAGTCCTTCATGTGTACATTGAACTATACAGATCTGACATTTGAAGAAGACTTTATTCTTATTATCAAGTTTTAGATTGAAAAATATCAATATTATTCCTTATCTTAAAATGAATATATTTGAGTTTAACGCGTAACACTTTCACTAATAGTGTCGATAGAACTGAAACTACAATATGACTATAGTTCGCAATTCAACCGATATTTTAAAACTAATAGAAAATTTGAATAAAAATTGCAAAATCAAGCGATAAATTTTTCAATTAAAATAATGACAATGATAATTAGTCGGTTAATTGTCGTGATTGTTGAATGTTAGCAGTTAGACAACACATTTAAAATTTTCAAAAGGGGATCCCCTTTTTGATTATATTAGTACAGATTTGGACTTCTAGCTAAAGTCGAAAGAGCTCACAATTTATCTTTAATTTAGTTACATCAGTTGTTTTGGGTTGCTATCCAAGATAGTTAGCTCCTGTGCTGTATATTTTATTTATTGTAAAACTTCTTTCTTCATCCAAACTCTTTGTGAAAAGGACAACAACAACTTAATGACTAAAATCTCGTTGTCAATCAACATAACAAACCATATTATCTTTAGATTGGAGTTTTACGATGAGTTACATTTGATGAGAGTATTATCAATAAATAAATACTTAGTCACTTAAATTTTTCTCTCTCATCATTCATTAATAGGGCGACTCATTTCGGTTAATTTCTGAATAAGTTTTTTACAGAGGATAAAAACTATAAAATATAAGTGATAAGTGTTTCATTTTTTTTGAAACCCCATTTCTGCTTGATTTCTGCATAATTAATCATTTTGTTCTCAAATTATTTATCTATAAAAGTCCTATTCATAATAAATTTTAAGTAACTTTTTTAAAAAAAACTTTTAAACTGATTTCAAAAAATACATTTTTGAAGTTTCAATCTTTAGTGATTTTTATTAAACTCCATGAGAGTCATTGATCAAACCCATGAATTAAATACATTTTAATTTTTAGTCCTCTATTCATACAAAAATTTTCAGAAAAATGGATTTCCTGGGGCTCAGGCTTTAGTGTTTTGCGGATACCTCTTTTTATAAAAATTGTAAATATTTTTTATCACAAGATAATAAACATTAAAAATTATCTATTTATCATAATGTGACGCATACTATCCTAAAAACAAAACTTTTGTTGTCTAATTCACGCAATAAATTCCTTTATAAAGCCTCATAAAATACAGAAATTAAAAAATAAAACGGAGTTTTTTCTAATCAACGCATTTGATGGAAGAATCTCTCAAAAATTCAAACTTAAAGCAATTGAGAAGATCTTAAATAATCTCTAAATTAAAGTTTGTTATAATTTTGACTAAAAATGGAATCGTATTTATTTAAATTGTTAATAATTATATTAAGTTTTGGAAACATTCTCAATGAGATGAGAGATACTTCTTATGTGTGTCCAAAACCAAACGGTTTATTTGCTCATGAAGATTGTGCCAAATTCTGGCACTGCGTGAGTAATAATCCCAAAGAAATGAGTTGTCAAAAACCTCTCCTTTTCAACGCTGATTACAGTGTTTGTGATTGGAGTTTGAATGTTGTTTGTAATGGTTTCACTCAAACCACTTCTAAACAAACAACTAATTTTATGACTACAACTATTTCAATATCAACACAAACCATAACCAAAACAACTGAGTCTTTGTCCACAAACTCATCTTCGAATACAGATGAAGAAGAATTAACAACACTGGACGAGTTGACTACAATGGAGGAGTTGACAACTGATCCCATAGAGATTATAACAAGTTCTACAACAAAGCCTTCTAATCAATGTTTGGGTGCAAAAAATCTGTACACACATGAAGACTGCACAAAATTTTGGTGGACGTTTCAGGGGTTTACTCAAGAAATTTCTTGTGATCCGGGACTCGCATGGAATGATTCTTCAAAAAGATGTGATGAAAAATCATTTAACGAATGTTTTGTTTCGGGTAAACATCAAAAGCAATTTAGTTTTTAGAATTTAAAGATATGAAAAAATGTTTGCTTAAGCTAAATTCATTATTGAAATATAAATCTTGTTTTATAATTAAAACTAATACTCTAAATATCAAATAGTATTTGATTATGTATTAGATTTTTAAAATCAATTTTTCCCATACTCTGTAATTATTAACGATATTTTTGTATCGCAACATTATTGTTAAGAAATTTAGTCGTAGAACTTAGTTTTCAAACCGATGGTCCAGTTTTGAAGATCCTTTTCGACTGACAGACGATAACCAAATTTAGACGTTTTAGGGCACTTTTTTCCTGATGAGTTAATCCAAATTTGTATTGAGATAAAAATAATTTTATAACCAGACAAACTGTAGAAGATAGTAGTAGATCATTAACACAGAATCTTGAAGAAAGATTAGATGTAAAATATTTCATTTCCCTGATTTAGTGAAAAAATAATGACTAGTTCTTAAAGCTGTAGAATAAAATGCCAAATACTTTATGCTCTGAAATTGATGTGTATGAAGCCGATACACAACACAAACTCCGTGAAAACGGAGTAGAAAATCATTTGATAAAACTTTTTTATTTAATGATTAACTTTATTTTAACTGTTAAATTTAAAGATAAATTTCACAAATCTACATTATAATTGTATTAAATCTTGAAAATAAATAAAAACTTCCTCACATTTTTTGTTCGGTTCTTGTTGTGTTAAAAGGTAAGCCTAATTATATCTTTTAAGATTAAGTTATAGAGATAATAATGTTGATGATTCAATATAATTTAAAGAACATATTTCTCCACAAAACGTTAGAACTTGAACTTCAATAAAATATATCTGGATAAACAATCTTTAGAGTCAACCTGAAGATAAGTTAATGTTACTCAATATCAAATAGAGTAAGCGTAAACTAGAGCTGTATATCAATTCTCGACTAAAAATTTCTAGTTGAGTCACGACAGACATAATAATAAGATAATTTTGGTGATAATAAAATAAAGAAAATATGCAATTTTTAAATTTCTGATATTTCTATCAAAACTAGTATATACTGTACCTAATTTATATTGTATAAAAATTACTGAACTCAACACCAGGTTGGCACACGGTGCACACAAAGAAGTGCGTGTGGTCCGAGTTCTGGAATGTGAATTTTGATGAACTTTTGAAAATCCAAATTCATGAAGAGGTTAATATTGAAAGTTTCGCAGACGACACCGTTTTAGCTGTATATGCAGATAGCATTGCAGAGATAGAAAGACGAGCCAATAATGCACTTAATTTAATAACTGAATGGGGAAAGCGAGCCAAGATTAAATTCAATGCTGAAAAAAACAAAGAAGATCCTTTGAACAAGACGAACAAAGTTTGAAGAACCTTTTATAAGAATGAACAATATTCAATTGAAAGACAGTCGGCAATGAAATATTTAAGTGTCTACATTGACTCAAAGTTCACTTTCGCCAAGCAAATTAACTATATCATAATAAAGGTTCTCAATGTTACTATGTAAATATTAAGATTTGTACAAAAGAGTTATGGTGCTGGGCAAAAGGTTTTCACAAATATCTAAAAAGTTGTGATTCTACCAATAATTTCATATGTATACACCGTATAGTTTAACGCAGTTTTTAATGTGATATTTAAATTGGATTAATATTTTGATACCTATAAGCCTTAAAGTATATGATGTCCTTATTTTTCATTCTACAAATCATGATTAAAATTGAAGCAAAAATACAATTGAAAAAATGGAAATATACTTTAAGGTTTATAGGTATCAAAATATTAATCCAATTTAAATATCACATTAAAAACTTGAAAGACCTCCTTAAAAACTTCAATTTAATACCATATAAAAGATTTTCGGTCTTCAAATAACGATGTTATGGTTCATCAAAAATTCCAATTTTTGAAGTTTGTGGTGCTGTCACTACAAAGTTAAGATTTTTTCAGCTTGATAAAAAATACATGTATTCACTCATTTTTTGTATATTTTAAATTGTATTCATCAGAATTCAAGAATCATTATCTAGTTTTGCTGAGCAAATGACCTGTATCCATTAGTAAGTGGTATGTGACCGATTGACGCCTCTCAGCCAATAAGTTTCTTCGCAGCCAACACTTCACTCATAAAAAATTTGATCAAAAATAATCAAAGTTAAGGCAAAGAAAACCATCAAAAACCGTGCGACTCAGTTTTGCAAACGACTGTACAATACTATATCTACCGATTCAGCTAGCGTACAAATGAACTTTATGCCTTTGGACTTATACATTTAAAAAAGAACCGCTGAATAATTAATTCCACACGAATCTAAATATTAACAAGGCCACTTTTTAAATGAAATTCAAGCTTATTCCCATGTAATTTTCAGCGATTAATTAATAAGAATATATATTATGTATTTAAAGAATTCTGTAAAAATAATTTAGATTAATTTGATTATGATTTAATCTCAAAATATTTATATTATTTTATATTAGTTACACATATATTTTATTCAACTTTCAATTTAAATTGAAACTTCTGTAGTATTATATATTTAATGGAACAGAAGTTACAAAACATTAAATAAAAAGACATAATCAAACATAACCTAATCTAACCTAACCTCAACATAACCTAAACTTACCAAATTTTATTAAACCTAACCTATTCTAACCTAACCTAACCTAACCTAACCTTACCAAAAACTAAACTTATCTAACCTAATCTGACCTTACCAAACCTAATTACCTCAGCAAACCTAACCTACTACTATGAGAACTTGAAAGCTGATTTCGATTACTGCATTATCGAGTATAGCATTGTTGATTATTGGATTATCGATTATTTTATAATCAATTATTACATCATCGATTATTGTATAATAGTGTCGATTATAGTATTATTGATTATTGCAAATTCGATTATAGCATTATCGATAATTCCATAATTTATTATCATCTCGATGTTGACCTGAAGGTTGAAGGCTGATAAAACTTTCGTTATATAGTTCACCTTACAGCCTAAAAAATAGCCATCAACCTTTAGAGCAAAACCTTCAAAATTTTTTTTTGGAAATTTCAAATTTTTGTAATTGTACGATTCAATGTCAAAAATTTTTTGATTTTTTAAATAAATGGTATTCTGATTTTGGTAAAAATATCATTTTATCTATAACCCTTTAGGAGATATGATTTTTAAAATATTTTACAATTTTAATTTTCCATACGACCCCTTTACAATTTTGGCCAAAATTTTAATGTGATATATCTACAGTCCATGTCTTCTACCTATGAGTAAATTTTGATGGAATTCTGAATACAAGGTTAATCCAGTACTGTTAACTTACGATATCCTTTCTTGAGGCAAATTTTTATCAATTTTTTTTGTATAACTGGTTGTAACTTATATACTGAAAGCGCGCACTAACATTGCACTCAAATATATCCATAGATTTACTATGAATTTCAAAACTAATGATAAATTTTTAAAGAAATTTTTTGTTGGGTTTATTTTAGTTTTGCCATTCTAAAGAAAAATAGCGACGAGTCCATTAATGATAAATATAAAAATTGAGTAATTCATGGTATATTCTTATTCATTAACTTTTCTTTTGATTTAAATGAAACATTTATCTCATGAAAACAAGTATTCTATATTTAATATTAGTTGTGACGATAAGAAGGAAATCCCGTTTGATTTCTATTTCAAATACAAGACGGTAAAAGAAAAGCGTTGTTTGACGTTTCCTATGAAGCAATAATTATTCATCCATTAAATGTTAATATTTTTTGTTCATATATCATATTATAAGTAAACTCATTTTATCTCAAAATCGTTTTCAAATTTCTCATGGGGGCTGCTACCTTTTGATGAAGGTCCTTCTGGACAAATAAATGATAAGGGGGACCAAGGTATGCTTTTTTGTTTTTCTATTCTTAGGGAGGGTGTACACCTCAAGCATCCCTCCTCTTTGCGAACACTGCCGGCACATTAGAGATTAAATTCAAAAGTTTTCATTCCAAAAAAGTTACTATTGCAAAATTAATAAATCGTTCATCATTATCAAAATTTTGAATTATTTCTCGTATTGATAGCAAAATGTCTTTTAAAAATCTTGTGATAAGCACTAACGTTGATATTTATTTTATCATAAACTAAATATAATATATAAAATTCTCAAATGTCTAAATCTGTACTCTCTAATGTACAGATGGAGTTCTTATCTGTGAGCTGTACAGATACCTCATAATCTGTACGTCTGACAACCGTATTTGGTCTTAAAGGATTTCCATAGTTTCGTCAGTTATTATTTATAAAAACTTGAGTTCATACATACACAGCTCTATATTGATTTTTATGACCTTTTCGATTACTGTAACATTAACAACTTGTTAGTAGCAAACAAAAAGCATTTAAATAGAAACAATTATTAATATTACAAGATTTTATTTATTTGATTTAAACCATATTATTAATTTGAAATGATGGCCACTTTCATGAAAGTGTTTTATTTCTCGTTTATCTCTTATATGACAGTTCGTGGCAATAGTTATGTATGAAATATTAATCATTTTTCAAGAGAATAATATAATTTTGTTTTCAATCAGAATCTTTATTCTGAAGTGCCGTTCATCATATATTCTCCTAAATATGTGAATTCTAACCGCAGCTTCGTATTTATCAATGATTTGAAAAATATTACTGCAAACTCTACTGTTTCACAATCCAATCAAAACCTTGGTCCTACTTTATATGAAAACGAGATTTATGAGATAGGATACGATTTGAATGACAATTTCTTATTCTGGTCCGTTCGCGAAAGAGAAACTTTCACTCTTAATTTTGCAAATATTGAAAGTGACTTATATGAAGAACGGATTATCCGTTATTCCAATAATTCTTTGAAATATTTAGATAAAAATGGCATATTTCTTTTCACTTATGACTGGATTCATAATTTGATATACAAAATATATTCGGTAAAGTTTTATCTTTAATTTTCATAAATCTGCAGTTTCATAATTCTTTTAGCTTATTGGAAGATAATAATCAATGTTGAATTTCATAGCTGAAAATAAAACTTTTGATTTTAAGTTTCATAGCAAGTCTTTAAATTTCTAAATAAATAATCCTTTATACTTTTTCGCATACAATTAAAGTTTTAATTCAACGATTAAAATAAATAATGTGAAAAAGGTGCCTTTGCCTGAAGTATAAATTTTATTTTAACGGAATATGCTTTATTTATTTACTCGTGATTGTACCCCAAATATTTCCGAATGTCTGATTGATTTTTTTTATAAAATTTGAATTTATATAAAGTTCAAGTGAATTTCTTTTATTGGATAAATATAACAATTGAGAGATGAAATATAAGTCAATTTATCTAATTTTTTCATTTTTTTATCGAGAATCGCTTTATTCATGTTTCGAATATTTTCAAACCGAGTATTGAAAAACGAATAATTGAATCGAAATTGAAAATTACTTGTGCTGCCGTTAATCCTGATTTGTCATTGATCTTCTGGGCTGAAAATTTTGTGGGCTTGGATTTAGAAAAAAAAGTAAAACTTGTACAGTACGTTTCATATTAGTGTTCCTTTTGATCGATTAGTATTTTCATATCAAATATTAGTTCACATTCAACTTATTTGTC
>JAQFZT010002428.1:0-11634 GCA_034696325.1 Camisiidae sp. | reverse complement strand
AACAAAATTAACAACAACTCACTATAATATCCTTCTGCGTCATCCCAATTGTCATTTAACGCTGGATTTTCAGTACCGGAAGTCTTGAAATTCTTTTGATTACACGGAGAGTTATATTCTTCGGAGAATATATCCATTTCTGCAAACATATCAACGGCTCGTTTCTTAACAGATTCTGGTTTTTCTTTAGGTTCTAAATCGGTGTCATTTTTCATTTGTTCCTCATCACTGTCTTTACACTTAATTAACTGATCGAACGAACAGAGAGGACGTGAATCTTCGTCACCAATACTTGCAGAATGAAATGAATTCGTGTCTTCTTTAACCGGAGAGTTTTGAATGGAAGAAAAGCACGAATTCGAGGCTTCGTTACAATCATTGTCTTTTCCGGGAGTGTTGAACTTTTGCATCAATTCTTGCCTTTGTTTTCTCCTTCTCTCGATTTCTTGTTCTTCATTTTCATCTTCATTGATGTCGACGTCATTATATGTTTCATCAGAACTTGAATCGTCTTTATTATATCGATCAAACTTTGAGGTATTTGTTGATGACTTATTGGAATGTTTTTCAGAATAATTAGGGTTTCGATTCGACGATTCTCTATAATCCTGTCTTTGTCTGTCTCTATCCTTTTCCATTCGATCTCTATCTCTATGTCTGTCATCTCTTTCTCTCTCTCTATTTCTGTCTCTATTGCTTTCATAGTCTCTTCTGTTGTTATCATATCTTCCGAATCCTCTTCTATACTGATAACCAAATCTATCACTTCTGCTTCTGTCTGGACTTTGATATCTTTGACGATCTCTTGAACGACTTCTACTGTGTCTAATACTATGTCTGTTTACTTCAGGGGAATGTCTTTTTTCGCGCGAATTTGAGTTTTGAGGCGATTTCTTAGTCTTCGAATCTTTTGAAATTTCACCACTTTTTGGATGTTTGTCTTCTTTACTAATATTTTCTCTTTGTGTTCGACTTTCTCTTGCTTTTGAACTATCTTTTGTCGGAGTCTTAGGTTTTGTTTCACTTTTATTAGACTTTACATCAGATTTTGAATGTTTTTCTCTTCTCAGCCCATCATTTGTTGCTTTCCTTTTCTTCTCTTTATCTGATTCTGAGGTCAAAATTTCTTTCTTAACTGATCTCTCACTCGATTTAATTTTATCTTCATTTCGATTGTCATTCTTTAGCAATAATTTTTTGCTTTTATAATCTTTTAAATCATTTTCTTTATAACCATTGAATCCATTTTGTTGTTCGTTGTGATCGTTGTCTGGTTTTTGATTGACTGAAGTATTATTGAAAACATTCTTATCATTAATTGTTGACAAATGACTAGAATTATTGTCGATTTCTTTGTTTTCGTTTTTTAATTCTTCTCTAAGTTTTTCTTCTAAGATCTCCTTTTGTTTCATCAAATCTTCCAATTCTTTCAACTCTTTGTCGGCAATTTTGTCTTTTTTGCCCAAATCTTTGTCTTTCTTAGACTTTTTAGAGTGTTTTTTAGAGCATTTGTGATGAATTGAATCGTCTTTTTTGTGTTTTTTATGTTTACTTTTATGTGACTTATGATGAAAATGATGTGAATGTCGATCACATTTGGCATCCATTAATACATCATTTGTTTCACTTCTTTTCAACCAAAACATTTACAAAACATTAATCATTCATTCAAATTACAATTAATTAATTAATAATAATAATATGAAAAACATACTTATCATTTGTTTTTTTGTTCTTTTTGTGACTCGTTTTACTTTCTTTCACTTTATCCGACATTTTTATTTACCTTTTTCTATATAATAGCCCTTATAATAACATTCAGTCCAATCAGAGGAGAGTTTATTGCTATCAATACAGACGTATTGTATGCGCAAGTCTTAATTGAGTGTCACTGCAGTCGTGGTATTTGTCATGTCTTTATCAAATACAACTTTTTCATTCAGATTAAAGTCTCTCAAATGAAATTTTCTTTTAATACTCCAATGTTTTAATTGTGAAACATAGCAATCAATTTGATGGCAATGTTTTGCAACAATTTATAAAATTTAAAAACTTTAATAATAAGTTAAATGCAATTTCGACACAAACTTGAAGCCAAATCTATTTACAAATATTCCATAATTTACAATATTTTAATAGAAATACAACAAAAAAATAAAACTCATTTCAATTAAAAATAAAATAACATTTTTTAATTGGCGATAAAAACTAGCGAATGATCCAAGACTTAGAAGATTTAGTTTTCATTTCTTAGTAATTGAGTTATTAGTGATGAGCAGATTATTAGTTGTTTGTGGTGTTAATTCAAGTTCTTTGAAAAATCGGCGGCAAAACACGGCTCCAATCGATGGCGGCTTATCGATAGCGTTTAACCCCAATTGATCTTTAGGTGTCATGGACTCAAAAGAACGACGATATTCGCGATCAAATGCGGCTGAAATGAATAAAACTATTGAATCAATTGATTTAAAGCTATAAAACTCTTACTATGATTGATGTTTTCTCGACCCAAAGCAACGAATGATAGAAAAAGTAAATCACGATAAATGCTGTGCTGTTTTACGTTATTTTTGATTGCGTTCAATTTTAATCGTTCAGTGATTAAAAGCTTCATTGGTGTCGATAAATCATTGCATTGAATCGAACCAATTATTTGTCTCATTAAACCACGAGTTAGTTTACGTTCATCTGTAACCAATGCATGCAAAAGAGGCGATCGAAGTGCTATTCAATGGATAAATAAATAAATAAATTTCGATTGCAATCATTGTATATTGATTTTTGACATAGACTTACATGATTCGAGCCACAGATGATGTAATGGACTGCCAATATCTTCGTGCAATTTCTCATTATCCCACATACATCTCACTGAGACGTTTCGGTAATCTAATGATTTCCAGTTCTCTTTATTCTGTCAATTCAAACAGTTATTCAAATTATTATCAATATATTTAGTTTTAAATTCTAATCAAAATTACTTTATTTTCTTTATTAAAAGTTGCGGCTGAAAGACATAGTCCTTGAAGATGTGAAGGAAGATTAATTCGCTTGAAATACCAAATAAGGTTCCAGTAAATTATTGGGTGTTCGTCAACGAATTCAGGTTTTGCGAGACTTAGATCTCCCTCATTGGTCAACACATTTTCCACTTCTTTGCGCAAAACTAATGGACTTAAATAAGGAACAGTTATTGGCTCTAAAGTTTCGGTGTTTAACACAAGTTTTGGTGACTGTCTTTCATGAAGAACTGAAGAAATATTATTTTCTTGTTTGATAGTCGAGATTTCAGGACATTGTCGTTGATTAATAGAACAATCGGTTTCATCAAATGATTTCTCGTCTGATGGCATTTGATTCAAATCTTCGGATCTATTGGAAAGTTTATTTTAGATTTAATTATAAATTATAGAAACATAAAAACATTAAATTTACTTTTTATCATGTTCTGAGTTATTTTCAACTTTGTTATCGATGAGTTCGAGAGAGTTTTCCGTTAAAATTAGTGATTCTTGTGATGTATGATTTCGTAAATCCTAAAATGTTGACAAAAATGTATAATAAGAAAAGTATTGAATTCTAGTATTAACTCTTACTTTGATTGTTATCGTTAGTAAAGGAACAAACTTTGAATTGCAAAAAGTGCAGTTCGTATTCAAGTTTGAGTCATCTGCAGACCAGCCCTCCATAATTTCCTCGTCATAAATAAGTGAAAAACATGTATAACAACGCGAACATGAAGTCATTAGAATTTCCATAACTATTTCAGATGAACTGATGTTTGGGTCCAAATTAGTTGAATAGTATTGTTCTAAGAGATCAAACATTGGAGATGTGTTGGAACCCATACCAAATCCAGTGAAATTCCTGCCGAGACTGCCCTCACGTGAACGTTCACTGACTTCATCTTCACTGGCGGCAAAACTGGATCGTCTCATATCAAAAGAATTATTACTGGAACAATCGTCGTCATCAAACACGAAATTCGACGGAAACTTCTCGGCAACAATGCTTGCCCACTGAGATATTAAAGAAGCGGTTCCTGAGGCCACATTCGCTACTCCTGAGGTATTGCTTGTATTCATAAGCTTTGATGGAGAGTTTGAAGCAGAAGATGATGAAGAGGCCAAAGACGACTTCAATCCACTGAAACGATTCGCCATATTATTAGCCGCAGATTTGATTGTTGAGTAGACATACTCTGAATGTTTATTTGCGGCCAATTTGTTAGTCCAGGGAGAGGACAAAATCTCTTTGTCTTTAAACACTTCGTCTTCATTTCTTATCTCTTCTTGACTTTCATCACTTTCTTGTTTTTCTCTTTTTTCTAGCTTTAGTAGCTTTTCATTACTTTCTATCACTTCTTCTTTACCTTCAGATGTTTTTGAAGGAGAGACAGGCGGTAAAGTTGCCGAACGAGACATTGTCTTCATTGGTGTTCCCGAATCGGTATCACTTTTTTGTGAATCTCGTCGAAAGAAAGATCCGATTTTATTCAGAGCTTTATCTGAATTACTATGAGCTGAATCATGAAAAGTAGAGCTTCGAGATATACCACTCTTTGCCGGTGAGGCAGACTTTGCGAATCGACTCGCAATACGAAAACTTGAGCGTAGAGTTGAGGCAACTTTGCCTTCAGGTGAGAACAAATCTAAATTCATAATCGCGTCTTTGAGAGGACTGAAAGAAGACATAACGTCATTGCTATTCGCATTTGTATTATTTTTTAATATTTCATCAGAACATTCAGAACTTTGATTTGAATTAATAGTTTCAGAGCTTTCGTTCGTTAGTCTTGAATTAGTTGAAGTGACTGAAGACTCACGATTTGATGAATTTGTACTCTTATTATCACTTTTATTCAAAACATTTGATGCATTCAAGTTCTTTTGCCAATTTTTCATAACTTCTTCTTCTCCATCTTCCACTCCTTCCTCTTCCTCTTCTTCAGGATCTTCATTACAACGAGAAAGACCTCCAATCGTTTTCACACAATTAATTGGATTTCCGCCAGAAGAGATTCGTTTAGAGATATCGAGTTCTTTTTCCTTTAATAATTGTTTCTTTAATTCCTCATTATTTTGTTGTTGAAGTTGTTGTCGAAGTTCTCTGAGAGCTCCGTGTTTTAGCTTTTGTATGATTTGCGCGTCGTTTCCAAAACTATTAGATCTAAGATATGGTTTCGGAGATTGAGAGGAGTGAGAGTTCAAACTTATGAGATTTGTTTCGTCAAAATTCAAATTAGAAATTTGAGGCCTTCCTTGATCTGCACTCTTATGTCGTTTTCTTAAATAATTTTCATCGCAAACAAATCCATCGGAAGTAAAATTTGATAAGTGACTGGTCATTAGAACTCCCGCAGAACTGTCGAAGTCCTGCAAACACGTCAAACTAGAATGAGATTTTCGTACAATACTTCGTGTTCGCTCTCTGAAAGCATCCGATTCTCTGAAGTCTACGGTTTCATCAAATTTGACATTTCGACCCATTGTTGAGTGGGGTTCAGACGAAGAAATAGAATTTCCAGAACTGGCAGATTCAGTACAAGTGGCATAACCACAATCAGACGGTCCGACAGAGTTGTTTCGCTCTGTTTTGGAGTTAGCGTTGAGACAGTTTTCATTCAAATTCTCAGTTTCTGTGAGTAAATAATTGAATTTTGAAGATCTTATTTGACCACTTTTTCTAAACTGAGCGACGCCGACAATAACATTTCGTAATTTATTCCACATGAGAGTAGCGGTGGTATCGCCTGTCGGCCATTTGCTCTCTAATACAGCTTTATTATAATACCCATAAGTGATTGCATTAGGAGTGACGCCGTGTTGTTTCATTTCAAATAATACTTTCACTGCTAATACTGGTTGACTATAAATACCACACAACAACATCATAACTCGATAACAAACTTCGTCGGGTGGATGAAAGTTAAGTGATTGCATACGTAGTAACACTTCGAAAGCAACGTTTAATGGTTTTCCTTTCATATGAGAATTAACTTTGACATAAGCGGGCAAATGAATGAACCATAAACTATAGCAATAGCTGAGGAGGCACTTCGTCCATGTCATCGGCGAATCGGCGTGTCTTTTAGCGAACTTTTGCGCAGTTCTTATCTCTTGTTTGGTTCGCTTAGACATTGGACTTGACGGAGCGATGATTGAAGAGTTTTCTGATATACCGGTTTCGCTATCGTTTAATATCGAACCTATTCGTGAAAGTGTTGCTACAGTTGGATGTTTATGATATAGAAGAGGGTCGAGCGGACCGAATTGATGATATGTGTACTCGTCTTCAGATGAGATGGGCTCTGGAGGAGGAATGAAAACTGTTTGATCGTTTTGTACATAATCGCCGATATCTAACAAACGCACTGAAGTGCTCGAGTCGACTGCATCTCCCATTGACTCGAGTTTTTCGGAGCATTCGTCAAAAAATGCTAAACTAATATTCTTATCAGAAACGAAAGATCGCTCTTCGATAAAGCGGGTAAACATTTGAGTTCTCATAACTAGTGTATAAAATTTATGATAATTTTTATCACGAGATTTCAAGAAGCCCTGGAGATCAAACAGAGAACTCGGATCCGTTGCCCCCACAGTCGGCGCACTTGTTATCGGCAGTAAATATGAGCGAAAATTCCGAAGAACAGACGCCATAAATCTAATGAATGCCTCTTGTATTTCTATCTCTATTTGCCTTTCAATCTTTTTTGCTTTGAAATTATCATTAAATGGTGTGGTTTTTATCTTTTGATGCAATGAATTATAGGCTCCATTAGTGGCAGAAATAGGACGTAATAAGCGTTCGAATAGCTTCTCGAGCGTGTTCTTGAGAACTCTGGTCGGCTTTTTAGGGAGAAGTTTAGGATTAAGGAGTCGTTTGTTCTCAGATAAATAAATAGAATTAGTGTCCAAATCAACAGACGCGACATCAATAGGTGGTTCGAAATGATCGAAATATCTGGAGTCGACACCAACTATGAAAGGTAAGGGAGCGTTGAGCACATCACATAACCCTAAGGGACACATCGGTATGTAAGGGCATTGCCAGTGAAATGGAAATATCATCGTTACCACTGCTTCTGCAACACTTGTCAGCACATCAGGTCTTAACGAATGTAATAAAATCTTTTGTTCTGTTAATGCGAACAATAATACATGTAAACAGTTTTCTGGACCTAAATTTCTTAGCATTGCTGTAAAAGACGCTCCGTTTAGAGCGAGCGGCATATATTCAGGCGGTTGTGATATTAGAACCGTTTCTTCAGTATTAGCACCTAATTGTACAAGAATTTTAGGTCTATGGGGTAATGGAAACGGAATTTCTAGCATGAAATGAGATATATATCGCTCTATTGGGATCTTATGAGGTGTTGTTGCAGATGAGACTAAAGTCTTGTGTAAAAATAAAAGGTATTTCTCGAATGTGTCGAAAAAAGGCCACCGCGAGAGTATGCAAATCGATTTGATTCTATGTAATGATTTAGTTTCTCGATCTTCATCTGTAACATATGACAAATGCTTGAATTCTTCATCTTTGAGACAAGTTTCTAGAAAGCGCTCATAGAAAGTGACGGCCGCGCCGTATACTTTCTCAGCTGAATCTGAAGTCAATACAAAAGTTGAGAAAATAGGCTTCGGCTGTTGTGCTCTTTTAGGCCAACACTCGATGGTTGCGCCCATTGGAAAACAAAACAATGAAACTGATTCGGGTAGTGAATAGTGTGGGTAATCTTCAAGTGGGAATCGCCCTAAAATTGACGGCTTATAACACAGTAAAGGCGGCCGATTCATCGACTTTTTGTAACAAATAAAAACGTCTGAACCAACCATTCCCTGAAAAATATCAGTCAGTAAATACTCAGAGCTTTCATTTAGTCCAATGTCAAAGTTTAACGCTATTTATCTATTTATTGCAATCGTTACAGACAGTTATATCATGTCTACACTTTCATATTCAATAGAATAGCACTGCCTTAACATTATTTTCAGAATAGATATGCAAATAGTCCTCAACTTTTTCAAGTCAATACTCGAATAGATCTTTAAGAAATTGCAGATGACTTTCATATTTTAAAACTGAATCTTACCTAAAAATACAGAGAAACAATAGAAGCTTTCAAAGTGATATCATTCAACTTTAATGAAGTTAAACTTGTTTTCATTAAACTGTATTCATTATTGTGTAAATGATAAACAAGTTGAAGATTATTGAAAATACAAGTTTTATGAGCTCTACAAACGCTTAGTCGCGAACTTTGAAGTGTTATTGAATATAAAGCTTTGACTTGTAATTGGATATAATGTCTTACTTTATTAAGATTCTTATTGATGAGACAGAAAGCATGTGGCGGTGATTCTCCCTTATTGGCTAAAATAACACAAATATCAGTGACCACTAATTGATTACAGGGGGCGTTGTCTCGGGCTCTTCGGAATGTAAGAAAAGTTCGCGAACCACTATTGTTAACATTGGCCGGCTTTCCAAACACAGTGGTGTGAACTATTTCACTATCAGACATGACCCTCTCTTTCCCTTCATAAAGCACTCCGATATCAACGAGCGGTGGTTTATCTCTTCCCCGTTTATAACAAATGTAAATACTGGGACTGCGCAAACTTCCATGATTTAAATCTGCCGGAAAGCCAAATGGGGTCGTCTCTATGCATGTGAAACCATTGGGAACAACTTCGCCCTGACTTCTAATTATAACTGTTATGTCAGTAATCGGTGCTGAAGGAGTTTGCGGCGATTTCTGTATTGAAAAGCCTTCTTGTGATATCACTTCGTCGAATGGAATACCGCTATCACCCGATAAGCCGGCGATTACAAAATAATCGGCAATTCGTTTGTCATCCATTTTTATTGCATATTCTTCTCCATTCGCATAACAAATAATTTCTAAAGAAAAATGCAATAAATAATATGATCGTAAAACAAAGTAATTTAATATCTTTCAAAATTAAGATAAAGTGAAGATAAACAAGTTTGAATGAGTTATTATCAAGACATTAACATTTAGAAGAACTCATAAATCATAAGTATTTTTTGTCAAAATATTTTGCAAATGAAAAAAAATGTATACAAATAACTACTTATTGCAAGAAAAATAAGATCATAATTATTAGTTATGCAGAAAAGTTGACTTGAGTTTGAGGCAGAGGATGAGGACTCACTTTAGGCCAAAAAGTTGTCAAATAGGACATGAAATCTCAACGATTTATATTTAATCTCACATAATGTTCAAGTTCAAGAACAAGCTTAGCCTAATCGAGCTTAAAATACAGATATTAGAGACATATTGAAATACAAATGCAATTAAGATCTATTTTTAGAAACATCCCAAACAAACGCCAAACGCATTGACTTTCTAAAAGATATGACTGGAATCACATGCAAGCAATCAAGCGATCCATTGATAGAAACATAGATAATTCCACAGTATATTCAAGTGTAAGCCAAATAAGTTTTCAAGTTTGAATTGTCTTGTTTTTAATCTTTAGTGATTCGCAAACGATAATTGAAAAATATTTATAGAAAGTTTTATCGCATCGTTTCCAATAAGTGGTTCGCAATCAATGATATATCAAAACAATTTTCATTACATACTTTCAACTGTCATTTTTGACCTGTGAAAGGCCTTTAAATGTCAGGTGTCAAAGTCATAAACATTGTTTTTGTCCTCTATAAATAGCAAAAATTCAGAAAATCTTTCATAGAGTTTTACTCATCATTTCGGAACCTTTCCATTCATTTACACTTAATCTCAATTGAATTGAAAACCATTTTCATTAAATATTTATACTATTTCGAAGTGAGTTTAGTTGAATTTTTTTATTATTGAAGCAAAACTTTAATTTTAATTTATCAGTATTTGTAATAAACTAAATGATGCTACAAATCAAGTGAGATATAATCCGATAATACATATACCAAATAAAATCATTTTATCTTCATTACTCATAAGGATTGGGTTTCGCATAAAATACTTCAGTAATAAGTACTTAATCTTTTCAATATATATCATGTCAAAAAAAAAGTTTGAATACGAAGAAAAAATGCTAATGAATATTTTGAACTCAAGTATAGCATAGTTTTTGAGAGTTTACCCAATAAAACACTTGAATAGATTTCCTCTTTCGCAAACAATTAAGACATTTTAGTCATTAAATATCAAATTCATATGGAATTTGTTTCGTAAAGGTTTTAAAGTTTTGACGAACAGTAACTGTCAAGTAATGAATTTTGAGTTGAAATATTTGTCTAAAAAACTGAATCATAATTCACTTAATATCGCAATAATCATTCACACAATCAATGACTAAAACAAAGGACACAAAGTTTGCGTTGGGTGTAGAGCCTCGAGCGTGAAGTCAGACTTTTTTAAATATAAAGTCTAAACATAAGACCTAAGCATAAGATCCAAACACAAGGTCTAAACACTTGACTCTTTTCTTTAAATCATTTAAAATGAGTTTTTCATTATTGAACTGTTTTAGAGCCAAACCAATAAAGTATTTGACACACAATTAAATGATTTTTATGTGTTTAATACTTACTGTTTGTGAAGTATTGATAGACAAAATCCAAAACTAATATATTATTGAAATAATGAATTGAAGAGGTATTTAATTACAGACAACTGTAATATTAGACTCGATTCACGCAAATAAATAAAGTCTGACTCATATATGAATAATAGATTTTCATTAATTTAACATTTTCTCGTTTTTACATTAAGTTATCGATTAAAACATAGGAAATTTGAATTGAGAAAATCATTAGTAGAAAATTGAATGTTAAGTTCCTTATGGCTTATGTACTAAACAGTTATTATTATTATTATTCAATGCTTTTTTGCTTCAATAACTTGTTAATGAAAAACAATTTAATCAAATCTTGTAAAAACTGCACTTAAATTTTGGAAACTTAATCAAAACTTTAACTTTACTTTTAAATAGTTGTGAAAACACATATCAATAATTAATGACTAAATTAATTAACAATTGAAAATTTGGTGCACAAAAACTCCCATTTGATGAGTGTTTCCATTGAAATAGTATTAATGATAAAGGTTTTGGTGACACAACTCTATGTATGTCTGTTTTGAGTATTAGTAAACTTAGCATCTCATCGATGACTACTATATAAACTGTTTATTATTTTGGTGAACATATACGTGAGCAGACATATTGCGAATAAGAGCCACTCTTGACTAGAGCGGAGTCTATGTGACTGTTGTGTCTGGTTTTGGCTGCTCTCCAATCGCTCAACACTTTTCAATTTGACGTCTCCCTAACATTGAAGCGCAAACATTTGACTTTTACTTGCATTCTATCAAACACTATCTCCTCATATCAGATACAGATATTGTAAACTCGATTCAATTCTCACTCTAAACTTCACTTTGAATTTGATATGAGAGAAAGTACTCATTTTTCATATATTAAACATTATTGTATTAATGAATATAGGATTGAAAACTGATGAAATGTGTAATGATTTTTTCTATTGAAAGCACAATTAGTTTATCTTTTGTTAGATGAGTTTGTTAGCTATCATTGACATGAGTTCGTTAGCTATCATTGATATGGAGTTTATTTGACATTTAATGTTAAACCCTTTGACTGA
>JAQFZT010002427.1:0-11645 GCA_034696325.1 Camisiidae sp. | reverse complement strand
CAAAGTCATAAACGAAGATCAAACATGAGGGGAAACATAGAAATTCAAATTTTAATGAGTAATAGCATTGAATAGTAATGATTATTAGCATTGAGTAGTGGTTACGAGTTGTGAAACCCTATAAATCCGCATCACTTCCTGAGTGATGGATACATAACTTTTCTGGAGTAGCTGTACTGTATTGTGCACTGTTATATTCAGTATTTAATCATGTTGTTTAATTAGATACAAACTTCGTATACCCTAACTTGAGAACTTATGTATAGCGTGTGAAGTAAATAAAAACATTTCTCGTATAATGTAAATACATCTTATTTGTATTCATTTTAATATATTAATCGAAATTGAAAGAGATTATACATGAGGACCGAATTACATTGAAACTAAATTTATTCATTTTGTAATATTTTCATTATGGGTTAATGCGTTTTCCAATTTCAATTACATTAGTCAATCATGTTATGTGCCATTTCTGTATACATTCAATTGAATGGCCAACTAATACAGTTTTCCAAGTTTTTTCAAGTTAGACATGTATTATATGAATGGATATCAAGTGCAACTCACAGGTACGAGAATTCAATCCTTAATAACGATTATAGTAAAAGTTAATCAATGTATCGAATGATAAAAATGAATCACCAGTTTATAAATTATGGTAAATGGGTCACAGTCTATGATTCTAGTCTTATATTTTCTTTCCTCAGTTCACTTATACTAATAATTTGCCGATTGTAAGATGAACTTCATTTTGACAGCAATTTATTAAATTTAGATGCAAATGATTATCAGAATTTCTTTTTATTCAAATTGAAATTCTAGTCAATCTTATTAATCAATTCTGAAGTAAAAAATAAGTATTTCAAAGATATATTGCAAGAAATAAATATTCAAGTTCTAAATAAAAGGATTGAAGTTAAAGAGAGTGAAGCATTGCTGTATTGAATAGACAGCAATGGGAATAAAAAGTAAGCACTTCTTCTAGATAAATGTTATGCTAAGATGTCTCGAGTTATTAACTTATAATGCATTTAAACGACTATAAAAGCATTTAATATTCTCAAATTTCATATGAAAAAGAGAGACAATAGGCTGACAATAGCGTCAATAGCGTGCTCACACCCAATATATTTTTCGATGACTGAGTCTTCGAAAGGTTTTCTCTTTCACTCTCTTTATCGCGCATACGTTGATAATAACGTGCAAACGGCTGACGTCAAGAACGCATTGGAGTACATAGTATTTTATACCAGTAGTACATTAGTATTTTGTATGAGTGCAACACACCCGTGAAGAAGATCTGCTATTATCAACAGTATTACCAGCTTTTGGTGAAATTTTACGTTTCAGATTATTTTCACCATTCTTTCAAAGTTTGCAAATCTTCAAAGTTATTTGCAATGCAGAAACAAATTATGTTCATGTGTTTGTTTTACTTGTCAATAGTATTTGTTTTTCAATCGAAATGCTCTCAAAATAAAAAATATTTGTGCCATCATTTCAAATGAAAACCAATTCACAGAATTTCTACTTACTTATTAAGTGTTCTGTACTTTACTTCAATCCATTTGATCGATTTGAACGAATGTGTTTAATTAGCTCTTTATCCAATTCAGTACTAAAAGTGTAAAACAGAAGATTTCGACAGAAGTTTACATTTGGACGAATGCATTATACTTTACTTCTCACTTTTTATCCAATTCTCAGCACAATTGAGTTTCTCTTTCTATTGACAACTCTATGCAATTCGCAAACTTTCTTGTCAAAGAAATCAGAGAAAAAAGTTCGTAGCATTTGTATTTTGGTCAGTTTGACATTCAGTGTATGTTTCAGTGAAAGACCACATTTTACATTTTTGGAGGAAAATCGAATAACGATTCAATGTTTATCGCTCTAAACCTATTTTGATGCAAACTTTTCATTCACTTTACTTGTAATATAACTTTATATTAGAAACATGTTATGTAACACTGGAATTCATTGAATTGTCGATGAATTTATGTTTATTATTTAGAAACTTGATAAATATTAGAGAAAAAACTTTAATATTATCATTGTTTGAAAAATATTTTGAAAACATGACATATTCATTATCATTGAATTGCAATAATTGCTCATTACATTAGAACATATGAATAAGAATATTTGAAAATATGTGTTTTCAATAAATTCATAGTAATGTGATATGAAAATGGAGAACAAAAATTTAAACTGATGCTCTGTTTATTTGAAAGAATTGATAGGATCAGTGTTTGGCTGATTGTGTTTGATCTATTTCAAGCTGCCTTCATTTGATTATTGCAATCCCGAAGGCGACCTGTTGGAATTGCGCCAACTCGAGGCCGGGGAGCGCTATGCCAGATCACATGGACCCTTTGGCTGCACTCCTCGGCCGTCCTCCGAAGTTTCACGCACCAGTTTACTCGGCAGACCACTCAAAGCCGGGTACCGACATCGTGACCCAAGATATAGAAAAACTCAAAATCTGGTCTACAACTTCCTTGAAAGGCCACGTGGATGGAAAGCTGTCTCATATCATATCATATTGTAAGTCTTTTAATTACTTTCACATTCAAGGTCTCATCATTTAGAATATATTCACTATAATGTTATGTCAAATATTTCATATTAGTTCTGAAAATCTTGAAATGTGCTCTTTTTGCGCTTACCATTTAATTCTTTGCGCGATTTTAAAAAATAAAATTCAATTGATTGACTTATTTATAGAACAAATGAAACTCATATAACTAGTTATGCTCTCGAGTTATTTATAATTTTATTTATATTCAAATATCAATGAGAGCTCATATATTATTTGTAATGCGAGTTTTATATTATTAATACCTATCAAAAAATCGATGAGCTCTTACAACTCTAACTCTAAATTCAAATCTTATTCTTGCCATAACTATAAAAAACAACAGCAAACTTTCATTATCGGTGCTCTGAAGTTTACTATAACTAGTTATTTATGTATAATGTATAGTTGTATAGGATAAATGATAACAATAGGGTCTAATGAGATACTCTGTTTCACTATTACAACATTACATTCTTCAAGAGAAAACTAATACACTAGTTATGTATTCTCACTGTTCCCAATTTGCAAAATGAAATCACATTTAATGCCAGCTGTGAGTACTGAGTATAAGGCATGAGATATTCTTCTAATCTTCACTGTTCTTTATTGCCTGAGGCCTGAGTATAAAATCATTTATATTTAGTCCATAACTTCTATGCAGGTCTCAGATTAGAGTTACAAAGTTTAGATGCATTTACAAGATTATTTCCAAATTACTCTATTGTATATTAGTGTGAAAATAGATTTGATTTTAGTATTCGGAAAACAAAAAGCCTTTATTAACGAAGCCCTACATCAAAAAGATTAAAATATTTATTTTAACTTTTGTGAGAAAGTATTATCGAATCACATTCAAAATGTTTTATACTGTGCTTGATATCAACTGTCAGATAATCTATTGTTAATCTATGTTTACATTTAAGTTGTAATGACAAATCAGCTTAATTTTAAAATCATAATTTAAGCCTCAAATGGATATTAAGGAAATGATACTTTTTTTCGATATGACTCTATGGCTCTAACATAGCAATCGCCAACTGGCGGTTCACTCAATTATATTTTCCAACCCTCAGAGATATTGAGGATTTGAAATATTTTACACGTTTCTCTAGAAAAAAGTTTAATAAATTTTTAGAGAGTTGAGAATATAAAATAAATGAATTCTTCAATTCAAAAGATTTTTAGATATATTTGATTTGATGCAACATATAAGTGATATTATAATTTGTACACAATTGTAATTTTGAAACTGTTATCTATTGACTGTATGAATAATAATTGAAAAAAAATATTCGATCAATTTTGAATTTTTTGCGGCTTTTTAAAAATGAGACTTAATCAATAGTTAGAATTGACTGAGCGCATCATAAAACAACACATTCAATTTATTTTTAGGTGCTTTTTCCGACACTAATTTCAAAATTTTGGTGAGGCTTTAACTTAAACTTATTTTTATAGTTAGTTCTAAATTAGTATCTAATAAAGGCAACACATAATAGTGTGAACTGTTATTTCTTAAGTGTCAACTCAAATAATTTTTTCAAATTAAGTGAGAGAATCACCGATAGAGACAATTTAACGATAGCATGAAAATGATAAAACTTTAAAACTTCAATTCGATTCTCTTATTGTTTAAAAGCGCTGCCAGATATCTAATTTTGTTGACAAATCAACGCTCAGTTTCCATAGAGTTGAGTTTGAAAATCGAATTTGTTATCATTTGTTAGTTCTGCCCATAGGGTGCAAGTAAATGTTTCTTCTGTCCATACAGTTAAATAAGTTGTCGATCACTGCTTACCTCATTTTTAAATCATAAAACTGAATGAGAGTGAGTAAAGTCAAAGGGATTAAGAGTTTTCCTAATCATATAAATGAGCATTAATAATGATAGCCTCCAAAAACTTTATTAGCTGTAGTGCAAAACCTTTGAAATCCATGTAAAAGACACTTTTTTTTGTATAGCTTTGAATGCCTGTAAATGCATTGTTCATATACAAATATACTGTACAGGCGATGACTCTTTAATAATAGGGGTGATCACTAGTTCATATGTGCCCAACACTTATACTTTTCAATACACTTATGCTTATAAAAAAGTATGAGTGTTGTGTAGGCGCACATACGAACTAGTGATGATCCCGACAACATTAAAGAATCATCGCCTGTACATTAAACAGTTAAAAGACACTTTTTTGCATAGTTTTTGTTTAAAACATGTAAAAATTAATTTTGTACTTCAGTCTACAAGTTTGATGGTATTTTGGCTTAACTCTTCTCAAATATGGATTGTCATAATAAGAATTGATAGAAATGGTGCTTTTTGTATAACAAAAGTGTCAGACAAAGTGAATGGTAAAGAGAGGTCAACAGAAGAATTCTACCCATAAATAATAAAGATCTAATGAAAAGAGAGGTAAAAGGGAGAAACTAAATCAAAGATAAATTTTTCAGAGTTTATTTGCAGTGATTTCGAGCTCCATCAATGAACTCAAGTAATTTCATTTGACATTTGAGTTGAAGCAGTGCTGAGAACAATTCCTTTAATTTGATTTACAGCGGCAGGAAAAAGACATGCAGAGATTCAGTGATAAATTCAGATGAAACATGAGGGGAAACATAAAAATTTAAATGTTTATGAGTTACTAGCATTGATTAGTATTGAGTAGTGGTCATGAGCTGTCCAACCATACATCACAATATCCCGGTTAGAATTAAGTATTGAAGTATTGCACGGACTTTTGTCTCAATAAACATATAAAAAAAAGTAAAAATGAAAATTCAAGAATAAAATGACCTTTTGAGAAAAGCTAGACCTCACACAAATGCTAGCAATTTATTTGTTTTTTAGTTCAGAATCACTGAACAAATAATATGATCATAAATAATGGAATTTTAACAAATGTTGCAAGAAATTGAGATTGCAAAATAATGTATTAATATCTTCAACAACAAAATTATCTTACAATTTCCATGAAAACTTAAATTCAATTGATTGCAATATAAATCAGTTGTGCTTTTGCTTGTCAAAGGGGAGGGGGCAGGGAGGGGGCACTGTGTTTGAGGGGTATATGAAAGCGTACAGGTGCGCGTTGGGAGCGGGTACGAGTCTAAAAATTGAACTATTTTGCGTGCGCACTAAATGAATAACACCTTACTAAATATACAGGTAGAATACTACAGTCAAACCCGTTTAATGTGAACCACTCGGTTCAGTAAAAACCTTTGACAATAACCGATATTCACAATAAACTTACTGTTTTAATATGGGGCTCAATCACTTCGGTGCTCGACTGAGGGTTTACAATAAGCGGGTATTAACAATAACCGAGTTGACATTAGACGGGTTTGACTGTACTAAACTCGTACATTACTTTTGAAATTTCTCTTGAGATCTTTTCAAATAAGGAGTTATTGAAAATCAAATTGAAAGAATAAATATGAGCCAAAAATGATTAATGATTTAGTTTAGAGTAATATAAAAATAATTTATGATATTTTTAATTTATAATAGTTTTATCGGACGATTTTTCTTAAGTATAAAAAATAGGTATAAATAGTATGAAATAATTAATTATTTTTATATTAATGATTAATAAAGGGTACTTTTAATGTGTGTAATGAAAAATCCGAATTCTAATAATTTTTGATCATAACTTTTCAGTTATAATAAAATATTTTATGGAAATTTTACATTAATTATTACTTTAATTATTATTATTAGAAAGCTAATTATGGACTGCAGTGAGCTATTTAGTGTCCACACCTTTTTTCGTAGCTCTGGCAGGTATTTAATCAATTTATTCTTATGCAAAAAATATTTTTATCCACTCAAATATCAAACTACGGTACAAAACATTGATTTAAATATTTTTTCACTGAAAAATACTTAAATATTTGTTATTTTCAGAAATTTTTGCTTCAGAGCTCTTTTGAAACTTTTTTCGCCTCATTATAAATATCATATTGTTTTAAGATGAAGGGCTAGAGCTTGATGAGGGGTTTAATTTTCAACTATGAATATTTAACGATGATTCTAATTTAAAATTTATAGTCAAATGATAACTATTCGAATTTTTCATTACAATAAATCCTGTACTAAAAACCTATTCCCAAATTGAGAATCTCATGAATTTGAAAATAGCAGAAAATTGTTTGTGAAAATAAGTTTTGTTTCCTAAAAATTTTTCAGTTCCTTCCCTCAAACATCTAAGATGTATGCAAGTATGTAATCATTCTATTCATGTCTGAAGTTTTCTTATTAGTTTTAGAAACTACTGTAATAGTAATACGGAATGTCATTTTTAACGGATTTACGTTTAGTCGATTAAGTAGTTTTTTATTTGTTTATACGTATATTTACTTTATCTAAAAACTAAATTAACTTGTGTTTCAAACACATGAATAAGTTCTTTATTCTATTATCAAAGAATTATAGAATATTCTGAAACCTAAACGCCTGGCATTAAAAACTGATGAAGTTTTAGCTTAAGCTATTTTGTCAAGCAATGCAAATATTCAAAATGTTTAATAGTAACTAACGATGATTATTTACAGTAAATTGTGAATCTGGTCTAATTTACGCGTACTGTAATTTAAGGCAAATTACGGTAAAATATTTTATTCATATAAAAATAATTAAAATACGATTAATTCTATATCAATATGATTGTCTGCATCACAATCAATGCCAATATTTTCAGAAGAAACAGAATTAGAGCTTAAATTATTTATTTCAAATGAGTTTCAACAACTAATAAACGTTCAACTCGAGAATTTATAAGTCTGTTGTGACCTTTTGTGTGTATTCTACTATGTTTTGAAAAAATACGCTCAACATTTTATAGTTTTTTGCAAATGATTTCAAAAATAAGTTTATGAGAAACACTCTTTGGCTTAGTTTTCATAAAAATGTGTCAAAAAATGCTACGTAAATGACTTCTAAATGATGCTACAATAGTTTGGCTTTAATTTACAGTAAATTATCATTAATCCCTGTAAATGACGCGTAAATTACGGTAATCTACATCGTTAATGATAACTAATTATAATATTTTAATTGATTGGGCTTACATTATAAATACAGATGATTGCACTCACTGCTATACATTGACTATTGCAATGGTTTTTGAAAAATTCTTTCTAAATAGATATATTTTGACATTGATTTATTTGAAAATGAAATGAAAGGTATTGAATTTTCAAATGCATCGATCAAAAGTTTTTGTGTTCGTTTGATTTGAGTAATATTTTGCACTTTTCACTTTTAAACTTTGAGTTTTATTAGCAAAGAATACTGATTATTGCTTTAAGTTATTTACAAAAGTTAATTCTGGTTTAGTGTCAATATAAAATCCGCCGTTAACTATAAAGAACGAGTAATTTCATTACTTGATGTTTTATTGAGCATAAAGAACAGATAAGTGCAAAGATAATAAAAACTCTTAAACTTTGTTTTCCGTTTTGAGATCACATCAACTCCTATTACTTTACTATAATAGAGTGAATTCAAGCAATACAGTAGTTATAAATGTTCAAAAAGTTTTCTATCGCTAACATCTTTAAGAATGGAAAACTAGTTCACAATACTATTAATATACTATGAAGATAATAATGAATTTATAACTGAATGTCGTTTTTAGAAAAAGTTCATCTTCAGTTCATTTATTTTCAAAATTTGTTCAACTGTTTCTGATCAAAAAGTAGGGAAACACAGAGTTTAATAGTTCAAACTTACATGAAATATTGATAGTAAAATAATCGACTTTCTTCGTGAATCAATTCATGGTTTTGCTACACTTGAATGTAAGGATTTCAGTGTAAACTCAATTATCAACGATTAGTTTGGCTATACTTGGTTTTGGTCGAATTTAAAATATGAAAAACCTGTTAACTACCGCAATAGTCGAATAAGGCGAATAAGTTTATTATTTTCAATTGAATAATAATTGAATAATTGAAAGGCTCATTCAACAATATAGCAATATGTCTAATCGTTATGCAATTCATCTTCAAATAGTTTCACTTTTATAATATTTTTGGTAATTAATTAATTCAACTGGTTTTGGGCCTTTTCAATTCGAGCGAAACGAACATTATTTTATGTAAAAGCTTAAAGTCTTTTAATAAAGATATTTATTTTCAATATTTCATGAAAGTTCGAACTATTAATTTCTGGTTTTCCTAAATTTTTGATCTTGATGTTTAAGTTAACATAGAAAACGATTCTCAGATATCGTATTAAATCGTATTACTTTTTCATATGTCTAATAACTTACTTTAAATATATTTCTACAAAGCAATGCTCAAGTTCTGTATTGTAAGCTTAAAATCTTATCAATCTTGACACAATTGTCGCTACATGTTCAATGATCTTATTATATCTAGAGCTAAGTATGTTAGAATCAGTGTCTCAATTATGAAGAGTGTCAAGATTGATAAGATTTTAAGTTTACAATCGGTTCCAATTAGCCTTGATCCAGAAAATCCATAATCCATCCAAATCAGATAAAACATGAGGGCAAACATAGAAATTGAAATGTTAATGAGTAATAGCATTAAGTATAATAGTAGTAATAAGTATTACTATTGAGTAGTGGTTGTCAAACCCTTATGAAACAGCATCATTTCCGGAATGATGAAGTCTAAACTATTTGGAACCGACTTTACAATAAGAGACTTGAAGATAGTCCATGATCAGTATCCATTACTGATCAGAATGAATCAATAAGGTTTTATAAGGTTTGACAACTCATAAGTACCAATCAATACTAATAATCACTACTACTCAATACTGTTACTCATTAATGTTTGAATTTCAATGTTTCCTTTCATGTTTCATCTGAGTTTATCACTGGATTTTCTAAGAATGTCTTTGAGCCTCCAATTGTACTGTATAACATTAGTTAACTGGCTCTATTCAAACTCATTGACTTCAAATTGATTTAATTCCTTTATCTTATAGTTTCTCTGTTTTTAAAAATATTGCTCATGAAACTTGAGTTAAGTGAAAATTAAAGTTTCATTCATGATCATTCAACAGTTTTATGGGTAATCTGTAAATCTCTAAACTAATTAAAGTATAAACATATTTGAAAAAATGGAAAACCAGAAATATAAGGAAATAAAAATCAAACTTTTCTTCTCTTTTATCGATCGATTTGATACTCTTTAAAACTCATAGCAATCACATATTACTAATGAGCTTTCTTTGTGCAGTTGAAAGATTTATCAAATATCACAAAATAAAAGTGATTTTGATGGGATTTTTCCGGAGTTCATTGATATGCAAATAATTTTTAAGCATGAATAAATTGATTCTCACATTTTGTCCTTAAGCTTATGCAATTCAAGTGAAAATCAAGTTAAAGTGTTCAGTCGAGCTCATAAACGTTTAGAAAAAAGCTAAGTAATAGACTTAAGAATTGAATAAATTTGAAGACTCATGTATGATGATTGAGCTTAATCATTGTTATTCTCATTATAATACAGTTTAGAGATTCCTATTATGGAACCCACAGAAAACTCGCATTATTTCTATTAAAGTTATAACAATGAAATGTTTTAGTATCGTCTGAAGACAATCTATTAATAAAATATTAGTAAATATAATAAACTTTATGTAATTTGATGCGATTTTCACTATTCAACTGATTTGACAGTTTGGCAGCTCTTCGTTCTAATATTTTATGAAAATTGCACAACACATGTGATGAAAGATAACATGAAATCCTTTAAGTCTAAAATATGCTGTGAACTAAAATTAACTATCGTGTCATGTTTTTCCTCTAAGATTATTATCCCTCCTCTTAACATGTTATTAATTTCAAAGAATATGAAGTTCTATTAAAATTGGAACTCTATAGCTCTTCGAACATTTTATAGAAAGAATATTCTAATAATAATACTGAACAAAAGTCAAAGGAACAGATACTCTCTATAATTAGTTTACTTATTATGTAAATACAGTACTAGTATATTATAAATACAGAGATTATATGTTTAATCTAAATTTCTTCGAATATTTCATTTTCGAGACGAGACTTGGGATGCCATTGCACGCCAATATCAAAGGTGGAGTAAAAAGGGCAAAATTTCATATATCTTTAGCAAATTCTTTCAAATTAAACGTCCGATTCATTCCTGTTTTCAAATACTTATGAGGACTATTTTTCACAATTCAATAATAAAGTTAAATGCATTGATTTAACATCTTTAAATACAATTTCTGTTGAATTTACTCTTTAAGCTCATTTTTGCAATTGTTAGATAAGTTACAAATATTTTTGCTAAGAATTTACAAATACTGCAAATTTTAATCTCCAGCTTTAACATCGAGTTGGAGAACGTTTCTGAAAGGACTCACGATGTACTATAACTCGTATTGTTTTATATTTTATCAAAACAATTGAATTTTCCAATAATAGTGGAATTTTACAGATTCATTTTCAGGCAAATTAAAGCTTAATTAAAATTACTTTTTTATAGTATTTTATGAGTGAACTCAACCAATTTTCCATTTAATGATAGAAAAATAGAAGAAAAATAAATTTAACCATAAAATTCATATCAATTCATAATGAACTTGATTTTCAATACAATGTAAGAACCATTTCAATCACGATTTTGAAGAAGAATACTTGTGAATAAAAGTTTTATGCATTATTTTAGAAATGAGTTAATTGTCTATAATGTAAAGAGAAAAAGCTCACAACCATAGGCTCAACTCTGTTTCAATTTTGAAGAGAAACCCCATTGATCTCAGAGTTCTACTCATTATATCATTCAAAATATTCATCACTTTTAGCAAGAGTTAATGTTTTGTTTATATTCAACTGAAACAACTGAAACCTCAAATGAATCACATCTTATCTTATAGTAAAATAATGTGTTTAAAATTTAAATTCATAGTAATGACTTTCAGTATGAGTCTGTCATTTCAAATCAGTTAAAGATTTCTTTTATCACTTTACGTAAAAGTTCTTAATAAGTATTCTTCTTCAAAAATCTTATTGATTTATAGAGTTAAATAAAATTTGTATAATAATTATTACTATATTCATGTACA
>JAQFZT010002426.1:0-11647 GCA_034696325.1 Camisiidae sp. | reverse complement strand
ATAGATTAATAACAGTTATTAGTATTAATTAAGAGTTTGTTTTTATTATTATAAATCCTTTGCTATCTATTATAATGGGTTTGCGCTGAATAGAGATCTTAACAATTATGTAAATAATACCCGGGCTATCACAACAATAATTGCCTCTCATATCAAAGAGAATAACAAAAAAAATCTGTCAAATGAACTTTCGGTCAAATGAAATTCGGTCTTTTGAGAAGAGACTGTTTTCAATATTGCTTGAGCTTGATTTTAGGGCAAGCTAGAGCTTATCGACTTATACTCTAGCTTGAGCTTCTAATTTATTGAGATTTTTCATTCGCAACTTTTATCGCGATATACATATAAATTACTCGTGTGATTAAAAATGGAGAATTGAAGAAGCTTTAAGTTTAGATATTTCAAAAGTTTAGTCAAAAACTTTAGTCAATATTTCATTTTAGTAAAAAATTACAAAAACATATGTCTGTTTATAGTGAAGAAGTGTGTTAGCAAAAGGGGTCAATAGTTTGCATTAATCGTAAACAAATTTTGAGTCTAATTTGCAAAAAAACGTTAGCTTATAGGTCAAAATAAGAAAATAAGTTAATCAAGTTATCTATGATTTAAAGTTTAGAACTCAAGTCACAAAATTTTGTTCAATTTCAAACTCTTACCCATTGACGGAAAACTTGTTATTTCAAGTCATAGCTTTCCTTCAAATTATTAGTCAATGAAAAATGTTTAGAGATAAACAAATAATATTTATTGCTAATTGTTAACAGAAAGTTTCAATGAATTCATATCTTACAAGTTAATATTGATTGTCATTTAGTTTTTAATGAATTAAAAATTCCGTGATTTAAAGGTTTACTCCGAATAATAAGTTTTATCAATGGATAAGAGTTTGAAATGAAACAAAATTTTGTGACTTGAGTTCTAAACTTTAAATCATAGATAACTTGATTAACTTATTTCCTTATTTTGACCTATAAGCTAACGTTTTTTTGCAAATTAGAATCCAAATGTATTTATGTATAAACTGATAAGTACTTATGAATTTTTATACATAAATTCATAGTACTTGGCGCTACCCATTAACACACTTCTTCATTATAAACAGACGTATAGGGTTACCAATTCTACAGCTTTACGATTGTGACTACAACTTTGAGAGAAGTTCTCTAGCCTTCCGCTCCATACAGCTGAAGATGTATTAAAGTTCAAGATTAAGACGGTTTTATCAATTCTTGGTATAAATATGATCTGATTTCTCTAATAAATTGAAAAAGCTTATTAAAACGTAAATTTACTATTGAGCTCAAGGAATAAATTCATATAAAATTCTACATTCAAAATATTAAAAGTTTTTTAAAAATAATTTATCTTTATTACAAAAAATGATAATTTTTATTAATTACTAAGATTGACATCTTTAAAAAATAACTTATAAAAATTGATAATTTGGAAATCATTTTAGAGAACAAATAAATAAATGATTGTTATGAATAAGTTGATGAAATCTGCTTTTTAACAAACTTATGAATTTAACTATCTTTTATGTATTCGATGTATTTTGGGAGTGAGTTAAGCCAAAAGGATCCTTTTTTCTATATATGTTTATAGGCATTCATGATAATGGTAACAAAAAATTATTAATGCATTTTTATGGTAACACACGTTTGACTTTATTGATTCGCAAATTAGCTTTGATAAGAAAAGTTTAAATAGCAATCATTACAGTCTACTCATAGAATTTATTTTACAGGCTTTAAAATGAATTAAGATAAATAGTATTTTTGTGAATCACATTGAATCATATAAATAAAATCATAAAAACTAATCAAAGTTTGATTTCCGGAACGCACCAATTTATCTTAAATATAATTGTGCTTAATTGGCATTTAATTTTGCTTAAACTACAAGTGATGAAGCATTAGCATTATGTTTAAAAGAGTATAACTTGAGTATTGGAACGTTTGCCACATCATCGGTTTGAGACATTGTTGATGCGAGTCGTCAAATAAGATGGCAAACTATAATTGGATCCTGTTTTTAATAGTGTTTTCATTGACATCATTAGCATCACAATCGGGTAATGAAACAGAAAATTTGTGTTTATTATTAATTTGATTTTTAAACGATAGATTTTCAAAGCTCGATAACATGGAGAGCAGATACTCCAGCAAACTATACAACTTCAAATACAACAACATATGAGCAAAAAAATGATACCAAAAAAAATGATACTAGTTATGGTAAAGTATTCAACATTTAATATCACCTTCAACTCTAAGAAATCTCAATTTTTCAAATAAAAATTTCATTTATTTATGATAACTTTTTAATTTCAACGAAATTTTTCTAATTGAATACTTAAAGGAACTCAAAGTGGTCAACAAGTCTATAGTACGCAACAAAATTATAGCAGTAATAGCGGAGGTGATGTGTCAAATTATTTTTAAATTTCCAATCATATTATATTTTTATGCTTTTTAAATTTTTTGGGAATTTTTAGCTCATGAATCGATCTTGAATACAACGAATTGAATCTCAATTATTCAATATTATTTTTCGATGTTTAATATGAATGATTGTGGTTTCGATGAAATTATTTTTTCTACTAAATCTTACAATAAGTCAATTTTATTCGATAGAATAAAAATAATTTCCAAGTAATTTAATAAAATTCCACTGAATTTCCGAAAATTTGATTGAAAACCTACCTTTTAAATTAATAATTTTTTTGAGAAGTAATAAATTTATATTAAACTTTATAATATATTGACGTTAGGCTATGGTAAAGGTGGCGGAAGCTATGGAGGAAATAATAGTGGCGGAAGCTATGGAGGAAATAATAGTGGCGGAAGCTATGGAGGAAATAATGGTGGCAGTTATGCTTATAGTAGTAAAGGAGGTAAAGTTATTTAAAACAAATGACTTGGTATTATAACTCGCGGTGGAATAGTTGATGAGTTCTGAATTTAAATGATGAAGACCTGCAAATTAGACTCTTATAATTTTTACAATAATTTGACACTTCAATAACATTAAAATTAAAAAATTATACAATTTTTTAATTCTTAGCAAAAATAGAATTCTCCATAATAATTGAAATTTTAAATTTGATTTTTTTTTTGGAAACAATACAATTCTTAACTTATTGTGGGCTACGGACAGATAGACAAATCCCAATTCTATAAATATGTTCTGTTCTGCCACGAGTTAAAAATTATTTTCAAATTTTAAATCTTGAATAGATTTAAACATAGTGTGATTTTATTATATCACGTGAATATTTTGAATTGCAATACTGAAAATATGCTTACACGTGCATTGCAGACATTGCACGTGCGAATTCTGTTGTTATAAAACTTATTCCAAAAGCCATTATTTTTCTCTCAAATAAAAATTCTGAAGAATATGTTAAAATTTTAGAACAATTTGTTACCGAATTAATTGAAGAAGACATTTATGGACTTAAAATACCTATAAATTTGTCTTAATCTTGGACTTAAACACTCATATTTATAGTTTTTTTTTATAAAGAATGGGTTTTATGCATTTTTTTATGTTTATACTTATTTTAATGTTTTAAATACTTACTTATTTTAAATACTTCTTTTTTGTGAATCCCTTATCGTCAGTATAGTTTATTCATCTTGAATATTCTAATAGAAAAAATATATAAACCTTATGAAAATTTATAATGGTAGGAGGGTGTGTATGTAGCAATGGAGGATATGGAGGATCCGGGGGTTACGGTAACGGTGGCTATACAGGAGGATTTGGAGGCTATGCAGGTCATGGAGGTGAAGGAAGCGGGGGTTACGGTGGCGGAGGATACGGAAGTGGAGGCGGAGGATACGCAGGTGGAGGCGGAGGATACACAGGTGGAGGCGGAGGATACGCAGGTGGAGGCGGAGGATACACAGGTGGAGGCGGAGGATACGCAGGTGGAGGCGGAGGATACACAGGTGGAGGCGGAGGATACACAGGTGGAGGCGGAGGATACGGAGGCGGAGGTAATAACTTTTCAAATTTTTTTAAATAAGTAATAATTACTTCAGTTTTATATCAAAAAATATTTGAACACAAATCTAATCTAAACAATGTTGAAGCTTTTTTAATATTTTTTCTAATCATAAGCTTGATTTGGAACACACAAGACTCTAAGTAGAGCTTAAAACATCTGAGAATTGACATTGAACTTGACCTTTGGGGTTAAAACATAAAAATTACATTACTCTAAGTTAATTCAAGTGATGATCAGAGTCTCTACTAGTGTACTAAAGTTTGAAAAATTTGTACCACTAGAATTGACTCCTATCACAATTATTTAATTAATTATTTCTATAAACTACTCCAAAACTCAGAAAACATTCAATATTAATTCGTAAGCAAGTGATTTTAGCGGCATCAAAAAATATATATGAAATAGATATAAATCACCATCAATTAACTCTTAATCATTCATAAAATTTCATCAATAGTATGATAAAAAAAATCTCAAGTGAAAACATAAATTAATTATTGCCATAACTCAGTTATAAATATAAAATAAATATCCTTATGAGCCATTTCTTATTTGAAGACTAATATAAAAAGTACATTTTAAGTTAGATGCCACATATTTTGAAACTTATATGTATACGATTATCTTTATTTATGGCCACATCTCTTCCCTATTTTTAGAAGGGACGATTCATTATACATTTTTTCACAAAATTTAATATTAAGTTTTTTCAGAATTCAAAACAATATAAATTTGAAAGCATATTTGATAAAACAACGAATTTAATGCAATTTTGTATAGATCAAGATCTGATTTTTTCTCTGCGTTGAATTTGTTCGTTCAGAAACCGTATCCATACAGCATATCTCTTCATTTGTTACTATTACAATACATTTTTTAAAATTTGCATTAAAAAATGTAATATTTTTTAGAAACAATGTATAATTTATGAAATCTACAAATCTAGGTGGAGGTTACGGAGGAAACTCAGGTGGTGGCTATGGAGGTAATAGTGGAGGTGGATATGGGGGAAGCTCTGGAGGATATGGAGGTAGGGATGATGAAATTTCAATGCATTTGTACAAAATTAGCCTTTACTTTGAAACATCATTCAAAAAATGAAAAATGCTTAACTATGACATAATTATCATAATAATAGGTAGTATTTAGTCATTTAGTCATTAATCCTTATACGTTTTGCTACAACTTCTCATTAATAATACTCAAATGAATGATTCAATCAAATCTTTAGTTGGTAATTATTTTTTTCAGTTAAACTTCATTGAATATAAACTTTTTATTTGTATGAAATACATAATAAATTGATTTTATCAATAATGAATAACTTAATCAAATAACTGACATCTCTGATTGATTGTTAACGAAGATATTAAGAGTAAAAAAAAGTCTAAACTTCATGACTTAACTCAATGTTGACCAAAGGAGAGGTGTAGGTAGTGGGTAGTGTCAGTGGGCACCCCTATGAGTTTCGAAAACTGAAAAAATATACCTTGTCTCCCTGTGCTTTTGTACACCTACACCTATTGGAAACTGAAAATTATGTATTAACCATACCTTGTTTTTTCAAGTTTCACAGAAAAAATATCATTTCAATATTTAAGATTTGATGCATTGCAATTTTTTTTAAATAAGTTACCTTTACTACGAAATAACTCATAATTTCTAACAATTACTAGATTTGATTTTAAAATTACTTATTAGCTTAAAATTTCATGAAATTTTAATGCAAAAAACACTTAGTTATCATTATTTCATTGAATTATATTAATTTAGTTCTTAATTAGTAGTATCGAATCGATATACAAATAATTTGTAAATATTCAACAATAAACTGATGCTTTTATTGCAATTTGATATCAATTAAGTATTTAATTGAATTAAAGGATCCTTACTATATAAATGTGAATTTTTGCATCAAAAAATTTGATAGGAAAAATTCTAAAAAAATTTGTCTAGAAATTTTTTCGTGAGAATATTGTCTATGAAATCCGATAAGTTTATCCATCTACTTACCTCGAATTCTCAGAATTGCCAAGTTTACCCTACATCTCGAACTTTAGACCTTGGCCAACAGTGACTTAACTCTAGCTTAATTTCTATTTATTTCGGGAGCACTACGTTTTTGCCGTTCTCAAAATGCCTGCATTCTGTTTTCAATCCCCGAAATAACTAATTGCCCAAAAATTGATCCCATATTCAAACTAAAAAAACTATTTCAACTAAAATATATCAAATTATATTAAATGAAAAAAACAAACTTATAATAAATCGATTCCCTGAAACTAAGTTAACTCAAATATAAGAGTCAGAAAAATACATCTAATCTAATGCTGAACTCAGCTCTCTTTTTAATAGAAAACCACTTATGAATGAGTTGAGACATCATGATTAAGAAAAACTTTACTGAACTTGAAATTTCACTCAATAGTTTGAATTGATAAAAAAAGGAAAACAAATAAATAAGTAAAAATATTTAAACTATTGAATGAAATTTCAAGTTCAGTAGAGTTTTTCTTAATCATAATGTCTCAAATTAAATAGTTTTTAGCCTTTTTAAAAGAAATCATATTTTCAAAAACATTAAAAAATTTATTATCCTTAATATAAAGTTATTATAAATTAAATTCATCTGTTAAATATAGCTAAATAATAGTTGTTAAATTAATTGTGACAAAAGGGATTCATTCAAACTTTCCCATCTATAGGTAGTGGTTATAGTGGTGGTGGTGGTGGATATAGTGGTGCTGGTGGTGGATATAGTGGTGCTGGTGGTGGATATAGTGGTGCTGGTGGTGGATATAGTGGTGCTGGTGGTGGATATAGTGGTGGTGGTGGTGGATATGGTGGTAGTGGTGGTGGTGGTGGATATGGTGGTAGTGGTGGTGGATATGGTGGCTACGGTGGAGGAGGATATGGAGGTGAGATTTTTCAAAATTCTGAAACTTTTATACTGCAGAAGTTATAGAGTTTTATCATGTTTTAAGAACCTTGGATTAGTTCAAAGATCCCGTTATGAGAACGTGAATATATTTGTTTCAATTCCGTTATTCTGCATATTTTTGTGGGTTAAGGAGAGTGCCTCACATTCTTTAACCAAACAGTTTTAGAATTTTTAGGATCCAAAAAACATTATATGATATAATCTGTATATTTCTTAATGCAATTTAAATGATTTGTTTATTCAAATTTTAAAATCTTTCAAAGTAATTATATTATAGGAAGCAATGGAGGCTATGGTGGTGGAGGTTATGGTGGAGGCGGATATGGGAAATAAGAAGAGAAAACATATTTTAAATAATCATTCTATCGTTTGATGATTCAAAAATTGCATATAATTATATAAAATTCACTTTACAAGTTTCAAAAGTAAAGAATTCAGAGATTTTTCCATAATTTTAAACAGCAGTAATATTTTAAAAAGGATTTAATAAATAATTGTTGAGTTTATATGTAATTTTAATAAATATGAATTTTTCGGTCTTATTTCATATTAAAAAGCAATTATAAAACACATAGTATTAAAAGAAATTCGGGGTTAAACCTAGAAAAATATTTTTAAATTTAAGAAAATGAATTGAACTTTTTGTTATTTCTAACAATTTTTATGTGAATAATATTTCTTAAAACAGAAAAAGTTATTGCAAATTAGATGTATTCGAAATTAAACACTTTTAAAATATATTTGTCTCATTGACAGTAAATTAATATAACTAAAGTTTTAAATATCAAATTTCAAATGAATTTAAATCATATGCGGAAGTCAAACACATATCTGTTATTTGTTCATTCATTGAATTAGATTATTCATTTTAATTCGATTCACTCAATCAACTTACACTTGAATATAAATTTTTGATTTCTTACTTATTCATAACTTTGATGAGATCACAAACAGCAATCTTAAGTGGACATATGTTTCGGCATCAACTGTTGCCTTACATTATGAAGCAAATGCACAAAAAGAGTCAATTTAAGTTGTTTGACTCATTAGTGCTGATGAAGGCAGCAGTTGATGCCGAAACATATGTCCACTTAAGATTGCTGTTTGTGATCTCATCAAAGTTATGAATAAGCAAGAAATCAAAATTTCATATTGAAATGTTCTCTCACAACTACAAAAGTCTTAATGAAACACTTGTTTTATTGAGTGTTATACTAATGTTTGTATTATATAAATTATTTTGATTGATTTTTACCTCTCTATTTTAGATGTAGGAGACCTGGCAGTCATTGGTCAACATGATAATTAGTTATATAAATTAATTATTATAAAATCCAAGTATTGACCAAATTATCATTTTTGAAAATCTGAAATTCTATTATTTATTTGTCTGCTGAATCTGAATATGTACTTTGGGTTTCAGAATTAAGTTCGATTTTAAAATAAAAAATTCCGACCGAATATTTGAGTTGTAATGTCTGAAAATATATCAACTAAATGACTGAATAATAAAAAGGTTTTGATGAGTTTTAAAACTACTATAAAATCAAGTTTTAATTTTCAATATTGAAGCAATTGAATGAAAAGTCTTATTACTCAATCCTCAGCTAATACTTATGTTAAGTTAAAGAAAGAAATAGTGGCAGACAAACATCTTTAAGAATTTTATCTTATTTGGAATTTTTCTGTAAAATGAGACTTTAGTAAATTGTCTATTTCTACTTTTTAGTTGTACTTCTGTATCTTTAAAGAATTACCAGTTTTTCAAATAAAATGATGGTCTTCATTAAAAAAGGGTATTAATAGTAGAACTGAAATCTTTCAAAAATGACTCATTAGAATTGATATAATCATTTATTAGCAAGTTATTCATTTTTCAAGGAAATACTCATTTAGAGTTCTAAAGTAACGCAAATTTAAATTATGTATAAATTAAGGAGTTTGTGATATGAATTTTTCTACGAATTACATTCAAATCAATGAATCAAATCATAAAAACTAATCAAAGTTTCGTTTCCGGAGCAGTCTTTAAAATGATTAAAATTGTGCTTAATTGACATTTAATTTTGCTTAAACTTCAGTATTAGGTAACTAAACATTAGCATTACATTCAAATAGTATTAACTTAAGTATTAGAACTTTTTCCACATCATCGGTTCAAGACATAGTTGATGTGAGCCGTCAAACAAAATGGGAAGCAATAATTGGATCCTATTTTTAGTAGTGTCTTCATTGGCATCATTATCATCACAATTGGGTAATAAAACATAAAATTTGTGTTAATTATAAATTTGACTTTTTAAACGATAGATCTTCAATCCTTGATGTCATTGGGATCGAAAAATGTGACGACTCCGGCACCAAAAACGGATGATAAAAAAATGGCTCCTTATGATCAAAATAATACCTATCAAAGCAGTAATGATAAAGGTAATCAAAATCACAAAATTCTCACTATCACTTTCAATTCTTAAAAATTTGATTTTTTTATTTTCATAACAATTTTCAAATTTTAACCAAATTTTTGAATTTAATACTTAAAGGGAAACCCAGCTTAGAACCTGAAAAAGAAGTTCCTAAAGCGAATCCTTTGCTCACTAAACTTGCAGACCTTGAGAAACCCTTGAAAAATTTGACGAATCCTGAAGAAAAAATAGATACTAGGAAAAAAGGTTATGGTAGAGTATATCCAACGCCCACACCTTTTACAATTGTCGTGTATCCTCCTATAACTAATCAATCTTCTGGATATGGAGGCGGTGGAGGCGGAAGTGGCAATTATGGTGGCGGTGGGTATGGATCAAATAATGGATACGGAGGTGGAAGTCAGGTCAATAATGCGGGGTTCGATATATATAGAAAAATGTATGGATATGGAGGTGGCGGCTCCGGATATGGATCAGGTATCTTTAAATTCCTTATTTCAAAAATTTGAACAAAATATTTTTTAAAATTTTGACATGAAATGGTGCACCAGGTTCTGGTTATAGTGGAGGTGGATCTGGTTATGGAGGACAAGGATCTGGTTATGGTTCAGGTATTGTGCCTATGTTTGTACTTTTATCCATCGGCGATGAGAACTTGTAGAACAAGACACGAAATAGAAAGAACTGATAAACTAAATTATAAAATACTGTTCATTAAATCTTCTTTTAATTAAACCATTGAAATACATACTTTAACATACAGTACAAATAGAACCAAGTTTGGCTTAACAAGATCTTGATTTTTGATGAAACAATAGATGAATTACTGCACATTTGACAGGACAGTCCTCGAAATTGAATGTGTGGTAAACTCGAATAGTTACTAGTTGAAGTGAATGCTAATTTATTTCCCTCTTTATATAAATAAATATTAAGAAATTCTTTCAAAACTAATTTTAGTATTAAAACTTTGAAAATATTTTGCATATTCTTATAGGTCCAGTACATAATGTAGTACCAGAATATGAGCATGCATCTGGATATAATTCAGGTAAAATAACTTTCTTATAAATATATTTTAACTTACATTTCTCGAGTTTTCCCTTAAAAATGCACTTTTTTAAAGGACCATTTTATAAACAGAGTAACTGCATATTGCATATACGTGCAGTTACTCTGTTTATAAAATGGTCTCTTAAAAAAGTGCATTTTTGAGGGAAAACTCGAGATTTAGGTTTAGAATATGATTGTTAAGCTCATGGGTATAGACTAACAATTATGCGATACAGTTTTAAATTCATTTTATTTTCTTTAATTTCCCTGACGATCACTTAACTAAAAACATAACTTACAATTCCATGAAACTCTTAAAGTAACGTCAAAACTATTAAAAGATAATACTTAGATAATATTTAAATGTAATTTTCAATCTAAATGTTACAATTATTGCATTTGTCTAACAATTTTTAAAAAGTTAATTAATGGGTAGCGCCAAGAACTATGCATTAAAATATAAAATTTATAAGTTTATACATAAATACGAATTTCAAATACATACAATGGCCCCCTTTTGCTAACATACTTTTCAACATAAACCGTCATTTGCAAACATTATTTAAGATTTAATTAAATGAACAATTAAGAAATAACAGCACAATTTTCAGTATAAAAGCATAAATTTTCGACATAAAAAAGCATAATTTAGCCAAATTTTCAAAAGCATAATTGTTCATCTCTAGCTATAAGGAAAATTTTTTAATGAGTGATTACATATTTGATTGAAATTTTTAATTTTATTTAAATTTATTTTCGACTGATAAGCAACTCTATCAGAAATACATTGTTCATAAAGTTTAATCAGCATAAGTGAACGCTCTAATAATATAAGAATTTCCTCATAGGAAGGTTCTTATGTTTAAAAATTTATATAAAATAGAAATATGATAATGTTATATCTACATTTAAATTAGTGGGATCAGGATAAAGTACAAGAAAAAATGTTTAAAATTTAAAATTATATTATTAAAACTTATGAAAAGTAAATTATTTATATTGTCAGGTCCAGGATATGGTGGAGGATCTGGAACTGGATATGGCGGAGGATCAGGATATGGTGGAGGGCCTGGACATGGCGGAGGAGCTGGATATAGCGGTGGATCTGGAGCTGGATATAGCGGTGGATCTGGAGCTGGATATAGCGGTGGATCTGGACCTGGATATAGCGGTGGATCTGGACCTGGATATAGCGGTGGATCTGGACCTGGA
>JAQFZT010002425.1:0-11652 GCA_034696325.1 Camisiidae sp. | reverse complement strand
AGTTGATAGAAGGACAACACGATAACATTGACATTCATATAAATATATTGAATAGCGGCGAACCATCGCTTAACACTAACTTGATTATTAAAATGCAACCACTTTTAAAACTTACAAACACTTCTGACGCCAACAAATGTAAATCAGATACCAATTCATTGTCCTATACATGTGTTGTCAGTCGAATACTCCCAAAAGGAAAACAAGATAATTTGAATTTGCGTTTTGTTGTCTCTAAAATGTCTCTAAAAAAGAGCCTATAATTGGTAAAAGAATCGAACCGTGGATTCTATTCTTAAGCGCTGGAATCGGAATATTCGTTCTGATTGTCACTGTAATTGTTCTGATTAAAGTGAGAATAAGTTTTATTATTAATTTCTAAATAAAAAAGTACTGAAAACTCATTAATCAATTCCCTAATCATAGTATGGATTCTTTCGTCGCAAAAAAAGAGAAGAACTATTGCGAGTTAAGCAAAAAATGTCAAAGAAACCAGATTCAAATAATGAATTAACTAAATTATTAATTAAATAGATAAATGAGTTTAGATAATAAATTTATTTCGTTATATATTATATGATTACAGTTAAACCTAAGTTTAATTGAACGGTTATTTAAAAAAAATAAAAAATAAAATGAATAAATATCAAAGTTTATTTTGAATAACAGAAATTCCTATAATTCTAATACACTTGAAAAGCAATAATAGAAAGAGATTATTGAATGCCAAATAATGATAAAATAATTGAGGTTCAAAAAGTATAATATTTTCAATTCATTTCTATTGTGAGATCGCAAAGTCTATTAATTTATTTCTTTTCGATTTTTAAATCAAATTTCAAAACTTATTTGGTCTCAAATCTTTCTCTTAACAATCTTTTTGAAAAATTGATCAAAAGTTGTTGTTATGGTGGAGTTTTGTCCACCCTTAAAGATATTCTTCAAAACAATTTTCGGCGGATTATTATTACCCACAAGTTATTTACATCGAAAAAATGTTGAAAGAGATTTTCAGTTTAAAAATATTTTAAAAGCTAAACAGGAAATTCCATTAATTCTCAATTTTAACATTAAATTAATAAAAAATGAATAGTTTTGACGTGAGCACAACATTTCACTCGTTTTCACTTCGCCGCACCGTGTTTTTAATCCCCTCAATAACTGATTCCCAAAAAATTTATCCAATTTTAAAACTCATAAATAAACTAAAGTCAAACGAAACTAATTTAAATTAAAATATATCAAATGAATAAAAACATATAATATATCTGTAAATTGTATACTGTATATAGGAAACCAACACATTCGAATGGATATCTTAATTTCAAATCAAATCATTCTTTATAAAATAAGAAATCTGTCATCAGAACATTAGTTAGTAGGACCTTCACATATATTACTAATCCCAATAATTTGGAACATGAATTGAATTTATTGAGAGATATTTTACAAGAAAATAATTACCACTTAACATCATTAATGACATGATAAATTTCCATCACACAACAAACAATACTTTAAATCAGTTACAGTATGAAAACAAACAAGAGTTTGACACAACAGACATCATATCAATACCTTATATTAAAGGCTTGAGTGAAAAGTTCGTTATATTCTAAAAAAATGGTTTACTACTGTTTTTACAAAGGTAAAACTGTTAAAAGTATTTTAAGCAACAAAGACAATAGAGACAATTTCAATATGCATGATGTTGTGTATAATATAGAATGTCAGAATTGTGAATCAATTTATGTAGGAACTACGAAATGTAAATTAAACACAAGACTTAATAAACATAAAAAAGTATTTAACAAGATTTACATCAAATCTAATGTAGCGGATCATGCATTCGATACAAAACATGATATCAATTGGAATAATACGAAAATAATCTATCATGAAACTAATTTTAAGGCTAGAAATTTCTTAGAAAACTGGAATATTGAATATTCTAAGTTAAAAAACAAGCCATTAATGAATGATCAGCAAAATAGTGAAACTTGTATCCCCTCTCAATACTTGAGTCTATTGGGCTGACTTTTCTGCATTAGTATTTATGTTTTTAAATTAGGTTTATGTAAAACACATATTAATAAAAAAATAATTTATGTACATATGGTTTCTATATAAAAATATAATACTGCCTCAGGAGCTGGCCTTTAAAGGCCAGTTTCTGCGGCAGAACTGTAACACATTACAGAAAATTAATGCATTTCTAATTTTAGATTTAAAACAATAAAAAAATATGAGACTTTGTTCAAATCAATTGCAAAAAAATAGAGAATTTGTTTAGAGTATTAAAGATATGGTTTGTTTCAAATGATTTGTTCTCTAATTTGTCTCCTAATATCCACTTCGAAGTGAATGCAATTCAACAAAAAGATCAGGAGTCATTTATCAATTTGACTGTATTGTGTTGAAAAAGATTACATTCAGCAGTCGAAACCTGAAACAAATACCACGAGTAATGGTTTAATTCTGTTGTGCAAAAAGTAACAAAAGTTTTATTTCAACATTTCTAAAAGATTTTTTGATAATCATTTTTTTGAATCAATTTAACGCTCGATTGCGCTTATCAGAAGTGATAGATAGGGTGACATCACAGAATTTATGCGTCTGATCGAAGCTTCAAAGTCTAGTATCAATCAGGAAACAGGTCCGAGTCAAAGAGCGCAGACCAGAGCTGATAAAGTATTTCAACTCATTCGTGACATAAGTGTAGAAATAAAGTCACGGGAAGTCTCAATGGCTGACGCTATTGAAAGATGTATTACATTGGGTTATCATGAGATCGAAGAAGACATTGAATAATACGAAGACACAAATATGTGGCAAATAAATGAATCCACAATTAAAATCATATTTGTTTAATCATTATTTCAATTTTGTTATTAACTTCAGTTTAACTTTTTTATCACAACAACTTTTTTCAAACAATTATAACTTTCAAGATATTCTTTGAAGAACTTTCAAAAATATCTTTTTTCATATTTTATATAATCTTTACGACAAAAGTCTATTAAAACAAAAATAAAATGTGATTCAAAGTTTATAGTTGTGAGAGCACATACACAAATAAATTTTTAATTTTCTTACTTTTTCAAAACTTATTTTTAGATCACTTATTGTGGAATTTGTGGAGAATGTTTTGGCTGCTAAACAGCACAAGTGAAGGAATGATTGATTTTTGCTTTATTAGCATTTGTTTGACAGCGGACTTTAGGAGAGAAACTCGAGATCTAATTATTTAATAGTCTTTAAACTTGAAATTCAAACTTAACATCTATTTTGTTTGATTTAAACTTAGTTTCACATTCATATGGTTTAACTTACACTTATATATAACTTTCTGTGTTATGATGTGTTATGACACAGCTCTGTCACGAATAAAATAGAAGCTTATCCATGAAAAATTTTCAAACGCCAACTAAAATGTTAGCCTTTTTCATAGTAAAACACACATAAACTTTATCGAAAGGGGTAATTTTTGACCCTTTCTAATCCACTTACTTAGTGGTCTCTAAATAAGTTTGGCTTTCAATAAATTCAATTACGAATCAATGAATACTGCGTTTCAAATGCTATTAATTGGCTCTCAATTAATAGCAATTCATAAATCAAAATACTTTAAGACAGCAAATGGTCTGAGTTTAGGTCCGGGACCTTTCGTGTCGGCCTTAGAGTACGCCTCAGATAAGGTGGCATTAGTTGTCGGCAAACCTGACAAACAGTTCTTTCTTCAAGCTTTGGAACCATTCAATTGTGAACCACAAGAAGCTGTTATTGATCTGAGATGTAATGACTCAATAAATACTCCATCAGTTTTATTAAGTTTTGTAAACTTTTCTTATAATCTCTTTTCTTTAATTTGAATGAACAGGACTTTTGTGATGATATCGGAGGCGCTCAAACATTATGAATGACCGGTATTTTAGTTGAAACGGAAAAATTTCGTTCGGAAGATGAGAAAAATATAAATCCGACACCAAATTATGTGTTGCCATCTTTTTGTGAAGCAATTGATTTAATTCTTCGAAATAAAACATAACTTTTTCTTTTGATTCTGGTTTTTCAATAATTTTCAAATTTATTTTCTTTAATGTAATTGTATTATAAACTTATCAATAAAAATAAAGTCTAAATTTGATGAATAAATAGATTTCGAAAATTAATTTGCAGTTTCAGACAAAGTTGAGAGTAATTGAATACAAAGTAATAACTTTTTGAAACATACTTTTTCAATAAACTCGAAGTAAGTGTTGAAACATCTGAAGTCTTTTTCACTCTTATCCATAATAACTAGAATAAAATAAATTAATTCAATTTTTTGAAACTTTTTTATAGGTTCTTAAAATGGAAGTACTTCTAACATGTCTTAATTCATTTTGAATTTGCAATTATAGCCTAATCAATATTATTTCTAAAGAATGAATGACTAATAGGAAATCGACAGTAGATTAAAGTGAAACGAGTTTTCTATCCTTTTATATTTCACAAAAAACTCACTTGAATGCCATTCTTATTTATAAATGAGTTAAAATGATTTATTTTTATTTCAATTTCTATAAATTAAATCTATATTTATTGATATTATCGGCTAAAGTGTTTTGTGATAACATCGATACAAAATTTCCTATAACTTTCACTCTCCAAAGTAAGTCCGGTTCTGTTTCAATGGACAGCAATCAGAGTTTGGGATCATATTTTGGGCTTTCGGTTAGTGTTAATCAGGAGAAATATACAAATTAGTAAGTTTTTGATCAGATTCATTATTATTTTCAATTAAAAAATATTACATTTCTTCACAAATCGCGATGATTTTAATTTTTTTAAAAATTTATTGGATTATTAAAAGTGTATTAATAGGTGCGCCCAGATATCAGTCACGTTTGTATGGAAAAGAAGTTGAAAGAAGTGGTGCTATATTTAATTGTCAATTGAAAAAAGGCGATTTTAAAAAAGATGTTCTTTGCAGTGAAATTGATGTCAGTGGAGGTCGGTTTTAAACAATTCAAAATATCTAATGATTCAATTGTGCAGATCTTAGAAAATGGGGTCTTTTGTTTAAGTTTTAGGAACTAAAGCACAACCAAACATAATTTATAAATTTGGAGGTGAAATAAATATTTAGCTATAACCCAGTAATGGGCACTGTCTCACACTTGGCTCCAGTTTTTTCAAGCTCTAGGCTCATACTCTAAGATTTTGCTCGTGCTCAGGATATTTTTAAAACACTTGAACAAAACATTATATGGCCTACAGATATGTACACTCAGTGACAAAACTGCCCGAATGGGTTTTTGATGATTTTCTTTACCTTAACTTGCGATTTTCTTTTGATGAATTTTATTTCGAATGAAGTGTATGCTGTGACGGAACTTTGTGACTGAGAGGTGTCATCCGCTTATTCACGTCCTATCAATGAATACAGGTCAATTGCTTAGGATTACCAGATGATTATTTTCAAATTCTGATGATAAAAATCAAAAATACTAAAAAAATTAATAGATACGTTTAACTGAAAAATTTACAATTTCAAAGGGACAGCACCTTAAACTTCGAAAACTCGAATTTTTGATGAGCCATAACATTGTTATTCCAAGGCCGAAAATCATCAAATTGGTATCAAAGATAGCTTTTTAAAAGGTCTATCAAGTTTTTATATTGACATTTAGATCTGGTTGCAATTCTCTTGAATATAAGCGTTAAAAGATTTTTCCATCCCATTTAATGTCTTAATTTTTCATATGAAAGCAAGACTTTAAACAAAGCAAATTAAATTGAAGTAAATTTTTAAAAATCTTTCAATTCAAATCTAAAAAAATTCATCAAAAATAATCGAAGTTAAGGCACAGAAAATCATCAAAAACCCTGTCGGGCATTTTTGTCAGTGAGTGTACAGATATGTACAGATATTTTCAAATAGTTCAATAATTGTATGTAGTGCCGTAACTACCATAGGGGCCAAGGCTACCCTCAGAGATTTTTTTGTATCTAAGTTCTCATATGTGAACATGTCAACTATAATGATCATCTTATGGGAATATGATGTTTTTACATACTTGGCCCACAGCCAAAAAATCCTGGCTACGGCACTGTATGAAGACTAGACTTCTGAAGAATTAGATGGGTTTTGACTCATCAAAAGATTTTTTATTCCAAAACATGAAAGTAATGAAATAATTTGCATTTTTGTGTAAATTACATTTAATTTTATGTAATTTAAGTGAGATTGACCTTTTATGTCTCATGTCAGTTATGTTTCTATTATATTATATTTAAATTAGAAGAAAGATGTCTCACATAAAATTAAATGTAATTAAAAATGTAAATTTTTCGATTACTTACGTGCTTTGCAATAAAGTGTCTTTTGTGAGTAGCGTTACCAGATTTTTTGTGTGTAATTCCTTGACTTTTCGAAATATTCCCTAATTTTTCCGGTACTTTCCGTGAAAGAAAATTTTCAATAGAGAAATGGAGTTAATTTTTTAAGCGAAAGATTACCTACAAAATATTTGTTGATCTTGAATTTTTTACTTGTTTTTGTGGCAAAAATTTTTAAATCAGGACAAGTCATAGGAAAGTTTACTTTTGTATAAATCTGTGCCTTTACCATATTAACATTCAATCTATTCCTTCATTTATAAATAATTTTCATTGTGCTTAAAGCTTTCGATGAAATCATGACCAAAAGGAATCGCCATAACTGTTAAGATAATTTTATACAAGTTTGATAACTGCTGTCAAAAGTTTGCACCACTTAAAATTGGAGTCATAGAAAGTTTATTATTAAACACAAATTTTCTGATCAAATGTTTTGAATTTTTTTTGTCGATTTTGTTAAAACTTTCGACAACTATGTGAAGTCTTTAAGCTTAAAATTATTCTCAATCATACCGTTTCATTATATATATATATATTCAATGATTTTATCATTAATTATATGATCAAACCTATAAAACTACCATATACTCTATTCCGGAACATTTGTATGTCAAGGAATGACCCTTTCCTTCGACCGGGACTTAGAGGTCTATTCCGGTACTGTACCGGCCATTCCGAGAGGTCTGGCAACGCTATTTGTGAGACAACTCATTACAACATATATTTTAAGGTAATATTGAAAAAAGTTGAACATAATTTTTCTCAATATTTCCGATGTTCTAAATGAATTATCACGTGAATACAACTTGATTTCACTTCACTTTACCTCTTTAATAAGCATTCGATAATTTCTTAAACTTTTAATTGTACAAAAACACAAATTTTAGAGAGTCTTTATCAGAGTCGCAACAATTTTATGCTAATTTGTGATCAGATCTTTATTAAGTTCATTACAAACAATTATCAATATTCGATAAAATGTAAATGTTTTTTTAATTTAAATGATAGCCAGTTCTATCAGTTTTAACGGTGAAATAATGAATTCAACAAATAAGATGCTTTTGGGAACATCGCTTGCATCGAATCGAAGTAATTTTGTTGGTTGTGCTCCTGCATGGGCTCATGATGTACGCATTAATAACCCACTGCCGACTGCGGTCGGCAAATGCTATACTTTCAACAATAGTGGACATGCTTTGAATAGCTTCAAACCCTATCATTGGTATGGAGGAAGTCTTATGTCTGGATTTTCTTCTGCATTCGTTAACGTAATTAATTAATTACATTCATAAGTCAACTGAGATTTTGAGAAATATAATATTGAAACCAATCAGTAATGGAAGTATTTCTAAATATGTATATCTTATGCAGTAATTGGACCGATTTATATAAGAGGGACCTTGGAGCACTTTTAGGGATTTTTAAAATTTTTGTTTATTTATATTCTATTCACTCTATATTATATAATAAAAATGTTTCAGTATATGTTTCAATGGAAAAAGTGGCTTAAATTTAATGTTTAATTAGTGTTTAAATCCCATCGAATTGAATGTAAAAGTAGTCGACTTTTAGCACTAAATGACATCACATGTATTTTAACTGCATTGCACGAGTCTCGTATGCTATGCAGTGCTATACATGTGAGTAAAGCGTTAATTTTAGCTCATAATAAGCAGTTAATTTTGTATCAATTAATATTTTTCAAAATATAAATGGCGGAAATATTTAATAGAAAATATATTTTACGTGTATTTAGGAATAAATAATTCTAATTTTAAACATTTTTTGATTATTAAAAGACGCGGAAAAATCTCAAAACTTTGAAGCGCTTTTCTTGTAAAACCATGGCTTGGCTCATAGGCCCAAATTATATAAATCGGTTCAATTTTAGTCAGTTAAGATCTAAATTCAAATTAAAACAATGACTTCGAAGCTCTGATTTTAATATTAATATATAAAATGCAATAAAACTCATAAAATTCTCGATGAAATGGCTTTTAATACTTTATACTGAGTCCGAATTCTTAAGATTTAACGTACGAAAATGTAGAGACTCTGTTGAATTAAATTGAGCTTATTCTTAATTTAATTGAAATTTAGGATAAATTTGTTTAATTGGTATTTCAGTACTTAAGAGTAATTCGGAGTTCAATTATATGATAAAATTTTTAAAAATAATTTTTTATAATCTCTTTTCTTTAATTTAAATGAACAGGACATTTGTAATGATATCGGAGGCGCTCAAGCATTAGGAATGACCGGTATTTTAGTTGAAACGGGAAAATATCGTTCGGGAGATGAGAAAAATATAAATCCGACACCAAATTATGCGTTGTCGTCTATTTGTGAAGTAATTGATTTAATTCTTCGAAATAAAACAACTATTTCTTTAGGTTCTAGTTTTTCAATAATTTTCAAATTTATTTTGTTTAATGTAATTGTATTATAAACTTATAAGTAAAAATAAAGTCCAAATGTGATGAATAAATAGAATTCGAAAATTAATTTGCAGTTTTAGACAAAGTTGAGAGCAATTGAATACCAAATGATAACTTTTTGAAACATACTTTTCAATAAACTCGAAGTAAGTGTTGAAACATCTGAAGTCTTTTTCTCTCTTATCCATAATAACTATAATAAAATAAATTAATTCAATTTTTTGAAAAATTTTTTTGGTTCTTAAAATGGGAGTACTTCTAAACATGTCTTAATTGATTTTGAATTTGCAATTATAGCCAAAAGAATATTCTTTCTAAAGGATGAATGACTAATAGGAAATTGAAAGTAGATTATAGTGAAGGGAGTTTTCTATCCTGTTATATTTCACAGAAAACTGACTTGAATACCATTTTTATTTATAAAAGAGTTAAAATGATTTATTTTAATATTAATTTCTTTAAATTAAATTTATATTTATTGATATTATCGATTAAAGTCTTCTCTGATAACATCGATACAAGTTTTCCTATAACTTTCAGTTATAATAAGTCCGGTTCTGTTGCAAAGGACAGCAATCAGAGTATTGGATCATATTTCGGGCTTTCGGTTAGTGTTAATCAGGAAAATGATACAAATTAGTAAGTTTTTGATCAGATTCGTTATTATTTTCAATTAAAAAATATTACATTTCTTCACAAATCGCGATGATTTTAATTTTTTTAAAAATTTATTGGATTATTAAAAGTGTACTAATAGGTGCGCCCAGATTTGAGTCACGTTTGTATGGAGACAAAGTTGAAAGAAGTGGTGCTATATTTCGTTGTCAATGGAAAGAAAGCGATCCAACTAAAGATGTTCTTTGCAATGAAATTGATGTTAGAAATGGTACGTTTTTAATAATTCAAAATATCTAATGAATCATTTGCGCAGATCTTAGAATATGGGGTCTTTTGTATAAGTTTTAGGAAATTAAGCACAACCAAAACATAATTCATAAATTTGAAGGTGAAATAAATTTTTAGCCATAACCTAGTGATGGGCACAGTCTAGCACATGGGCTCCAGTTTTTCAAGCTCTAGGCTCGTACTCTAAGGTTTTTTTCCGGCTCAGGATATTTTTCAAATACTTGAACAAAACATTATATGACCTACAGATATGTACACGTGACAAAACTGCCCGACTGGGTCTTTGATGATTTTCTGTACCTTAACTTCGATTCTTTTGATGAATTTGTTTTCGAGTTAAGTGTATGTTGTGACGAAACTTTGTGACTGAGAGGTCTTATCTGCTTATTCACGGACTATCAATTAATACAAGTCATTTGCTTAGGATAACAAGATGATTATTTTTAAATTGTGATGAAAAAAATCAAAAATACTAAAAAAATTAATAGATACGTGTATTTTTGTTTGACTGAAAAATTTATAATTTCAAAGGGACAGTACCTCAAACTTGAAAAACTCGAATTTTTGATGAGCCACAACCTTGTTATTCCAAAAATCTTCAATGACTGAATTGTATTCATTGATAGGCTGTGAATAAGTGGATGAAACCTCTCAGCCACAAAGTTCCGTCCCAGCATACACTTAACTCGAAAAAAAATTCATCAAAAATAATCGAAGTTAAGTTATAGAAAATCATCAAAAACGCATTCAGGCAGTTTTGTCAATTAGTGTATAGATATGTACAGATATTTTCAAACAGTTCAATTTACAACAATTGTATGTAGACAGTGCCGTAACTTCCATAGGGGCCCATGCTCTCCCCAGAGATTTGCTGGCATCTAAGTGTAGATCTGTGAACATGTCAACTATAATGATCATCTTATGGGAATTTTATTTATTTATGTTTTTATATACTTGGTCCACAGTAAAAAAAATCCTGGCTACGGCACTGACTTCTGAAAGATTAAGAGGGGTTTTGACTTATCAAAAGATTTTTTATTCCAAAACATGAAAGTAATAAAATAATTTGTATTTTTATGTAAATTACATTTAATTTTATGTAATTTAAGATGAGATTGAGCTTTTATGTCCCATTTAAGTTATGTTTCTATTATATAATATTTAAATTAGAAGAAAGATATCTCACATTAAATTGAATGTAAATTAATATGCAAATTTTTTCATTACTTTCATGCTTTGCAAAAAGGGCTTTTGTAAGACAACTTATTCTTTTCAATCTATATTTTAAGATTATATTGAAAAAAGTTGTACATAATTTTTATCAATATTTTCAACGTTCTAAATGAATAATCCCGTGAATAACCGTTTATTTCACTTGACTTTAGCTCTTTAATGAGCACTTTAAGTATTCGATAATTTCTTAAACTTTAAATTGCACAGAAACACAAATTTTAGAGAGTCTTGTCAGAGTCGCAATAATTTTATCTGATTTGTGATCAGATCTTTATTTAGTTTATTTCAAACAATTATCAACGTTTGATAAAATGTAATGTTTTTGAACTTAAATGATAGCCAGATCTATGAGCTTTCCTGGAAACTCGGATTCAACAAATAAGATGCTTTTGGGAGCAACGCTTACATCGAATCGAAGTAGTTTTGTTGGTTGTGCTCCTGCCTGGGCTCATGATGTAAACACTAAAAACCCACTGCCGACTGCGATAGGCAAATGTTACACTTTCAACAATAGAGGACGTGCTTTGAATAGTTTCGAACCAATAGTTTTCAGACGTTACTCGAATTGGATACGAAACAGTCATTCACATCTTATGTCTGGATTTTCTTCAACATTCGTTAACGTAATTAATTAATTACATTCATTAATGAACTCAGATTTTTGAGAAATATAATAATGAAACCAATCAGT
>JAQFZT010002424.1:0-11652 GCA_034696325.1 Camisiidae sp. | reverse complement strand
TGTAAAGTACAGTCTTTTTGAAAGAAAGACATTTTGTAATGTGTAGTATTTTTGCACACAATAATATTTAATAATAACTTTTAATTTTGAAATTTATGAGTGACGAAATTTTGACTTTTATAGATTTCAATCTTTCATTTTTCAATTGTTTTTCTTTTTCACTTTTTAACTGATTTTTATTAAATTTTTAAATAAAATTTCCACAGATGGTAGTATGTATTTAATCTCTGAAATTCACTAGGGGCCAAGGTACCTCATCTAAGTAGAGTAAAATCGCCCCATTCTCTACTTCTGCTTCAATGAAATAACATTTTTTCTAACATTCTAACATTTTTTTCTAAAATATCAATTGTATATCAATAAAATTAAGAGATTGACATGTTTCTCAATTTTTAGGTAAATGTAAACAAGCATTAGTATGTGGAACTCAAATCAATAAAACTCATGAAAACTCATGAAAACTCATGAAAGCTCCTTAATCCTTAAATTGAGTTCTTTTCTTTCTCTTAAATAAGTTTTATATAACAAAATATTTCAAATCTTTTATCTCAGGCTTTAGATGGAAAACTCAATATCGAAATGGTTGACTCAAATCCAGAAGAATTACTCACTAAAAGTTCTGATACAATCTCTGAACTTATAAACAAATATTTATCATAATAATCAACATATTCACCTCATAAAAACTTATATTTTTTGTATATATGTTAAACTAAGCTTTTAAGAATCCTTAATCCTCCTTTATCCTTAAAAAATATAGATCTATTTTATATAGTGATCATTGATTTTAAATACAATATTTGCCGCATTTCAAAACTTAAACTTTTCTCAATAATATGAGTCAGTATTTTAATTTTTATACATCGAATTATTTTGAAAAAATATTGCAAAAATTTTATTTTATTAAAAAATGAAAAATAATCCAAGAAGAATATAAATGAAATCTTTAAATCCAAAAATCTTGATTATTTGAGTTTAATCCAAACTATTGTTAACACTATTGAATACTTTTTCGGATCAGTGAACAATTAAATGTAAAAATAGTATTAATTATGACTTTTAAATAGTATAAGATATAATTAAAATAGGAGTTATAGTTTAAATTTTAAAATGAAATACATTCGCACAGATTTTAGCTGCACACCCGTTAATCAGAAATTGAGTGATAGGAAATTTTGCTATTTCAAGCCCTCGAACCTAACACATAATTATCTATCTGGATCTCAAACCTATGTACAGACGTGTCCAAAAGAAAAGCCCAAATTTGCTTAAAATAAAATATATACTTCAGTGTAAGACATGTTTTTACATTATAAACACTTTAAGGTGTATTGCAATAAAGTATATATTTTAATGAAACTGCGCTTTTCTTTTGGACACAATTGTAATATTCACTTTCTCAAGCCTGGAATCATATTTTTAAATAATTTAAAGCGTTATCTATTTTTTCTAATAATTATCAATCATTTTATACTTTTAATCATAGGTTAAGGTAATAAAAGTTTCTTAAAAAGATTTCTGTAAACAATTTGTTTTATATTTTGAAAAATAAATATTACTTTTGTGATGCACAGTCCTTATATTGAGGTTTTTATGATAGATTATAACTTATAATAAAATAAAATATACATAATTTTCCACTTCATACAATTTTAGTTCTTCTGGTTATCCTTTAGAGAAAAATTGAACATTTGGAGAGAACATAATTGTTTGGATTCGAATCCGAGGTTTATCACAAGTTTTGCTCTAAATGTTGGTTTTATTCCTGATATTTGACCCATCATTGAAGAGTTGAGTTTGGGATTCTTCTTCTTTATTTTGACTGCAATCAAAAGTGAGAATAAGTTTTGAAATTTTAATAGAAATAATTTTAAGACCTTTTTCTACTTATTCAGTTAGTTTAGGCCATGTTTGGCTTGTGGAGGCCCGCAAAGACTTCTAAAATTGATTGACTGCATCAGAAAACAACACTTTCCATACATTAATTGTTGTCCTTTTACTGTCTATAATTTAGAACTTCTATTAAGTTAAGTCTCATGAACTCAAGAAACTAAATTTATTAAGCATTAAATCTGCTCTAATTTATTCTCATTTAGTCCACTATAAAAAGGTATAACAATCAAATTCTAAGGGATTTTTTAAACGTCTCTTCAAACTTGCATTACAATGAGTTTTAATCAATTTTCATATTTTTGTCTCTATTCTTGAAAAATTTCTATTTGAAGGATAAGGACTGAATAACTATTCAAAACACTCTTTAAATGATTATCATTTGAAAATGTCAGTTCTTAACCATTTCGTATGTGATTAATTTGGATAATTTAGTTCTGAAATTCTTCAAGAATGAACAGCTATTTAAATAATCTGTGAAAATAGTGAATCTTCAATTTATAATATATTTCATGATAATCTAAATGTTATTTTTAACTAAATTTAGAATATGTGTAGCCATAGAATACTACTGTAAATGAATAAAAATTATAAGAAAATTATTTTCAGTGCTCTGTATTTATATTTTCTTCAGTACAAAACACGTTTTTACATATATAATACCAATATTTGAGTTCAAAAAGTTAAATGTTTTAAGTAAATCAGTTAAATTAATGATACTTTCGTTCTTCTTTATACAATTTTATATAAACTCATTTATTTATATTAAATTTGATTTCCTTCATGTTATTGAGTCTCTTCTGAGTTGATAAACTAAACTTTTTATGATTACTAAGTAATAAAACTTTAATTAAAGTTAAACAACTGGAAATTACTGATTGTTTTGTCTCTTAAATGTGGTTCAACATGAAAACAGGTAAATTTGATGAAAAGTTTACGAATAGGACGTGAATGCTGTATATTTTCGAGAAAACTCCTCAATAATTTGTTATTGAAAAGCTTAAATTTGACAGATTAATAACACTTCATGACAAAATTCATTTTCAAACTTCTTTCATGAAAACATTATCATTGAATTCAACAATAATTACAATGAAAAATAAACCAATTATTTAAAAAACGGAAAGTTTTTTTGAAACCAATAATAATGAAAATAAATTTCAATAAAGACTTCGACTTATTCGAATAGATAATTGTTTTCATAATTATTGTTTATCTTGATTTTGAATTGATATTTTATAACTATTGACGTCTTTCGCTTAATTTCTTATGAAATTTTATTTAATTGAATTTATGTATACATCAATTATATAACTTCCCAGATTTGAATGATTCAGAGAATTAAACATAACTTGTTTGAGATATCACAATAGATCTGACCTTCTTATTAAATTTCTAGTTTTTGGCCTACAGTCCATCTTAAAGTTAGGCTGAAATATAGAAACTTTCAATACAAACAACAAGATATATTGTTTCTTTGAGGATAACCATTTCCTTATCAATTTTATATTATAATTCTATTGCTATAGATATATGTCATAAATTGAGTAAAATTATAATAATTGCGATAATTTGTTTACTATTTGAATGTTACACAAAGCAAATCTTGTTTGGAAGACTACGCATGAAATATATTTCGTGTTTCAAATAAAACTAATCAGTATCAAGATTTTTATGATAATTTTGCAAATTAATTAATATGCGTTAAATCAGTTGCAATTTTATGCATAACTTCTGAAACTTTTATGATAAAACTTTGTTAATTCACATAAATTTTTCTTTAAATTGCTGTTTCTTTGGGTATAAAATTTGTAAACTTTTTTCAAATACATAACTCATTTAAATTTTAAAAGTATGAATTAAAAACTTTTGAAAACTTCTTGAACTCTTAACACTTAGTAGAAAGTTTAAATGATAGTAAAAACAATATAAAACTAATTGTTAAAGTTGAATGACTTCTTCAACTTTCAATATCAATATTTGTATTGAGGTCTAGACTGGTTTATGCTATGGCTATCATTCCAAACCAAACTCCACTTATTGAAACATTTTATTTGATTGTAAAAATTTAATATAAAACTAAAAATAAATATCTTATAATCATTAATTATTAATAATTAGCTAACATTTAAAAAATATATAAAACTCAATATAATTTTAGAGCCGATCGCTTTCGACTTCTTATGAAAACCTTCTCAGAGATAAAAATGATTAAAAATTGATCGATTGAATTATGAAACGATTGTTGTAAAAAATACTTTAATTTTTTAACATCAAATGATTGAGTTTCTCTTCTACAGTTGATAAATTTTACCTTTATTTCTATTGATAAAATTTGATTATGATATAACTTATGTTGATTCGCATTGAGAGTGCTTTTTAAACTGAGATTTTTCTCGTGCTTTTCTCTAAATGTGAGCTTTTCTGTAAATGAAATTGAGGTAAACTAGTTTAAATTAAAAGAGCATGTAATTTTCCATGAAGGTCAGCCATATGAACATTCCCAATTCAATCCTTCATTTATTTGATTGTGTCACTTTAATAATAAGCTACTTTCATTCAAATGACGAACCTGTATAAAAAAACTTATAGAAAAAACTTATAAACTTATAGAAAAAACTTCAAAACAAAATACTTATCACTTTTCATTTTCCACCGAATCAATAACAAGCGAGTTTTTTTGTGTTAATGCTTTTCCATCAGTCACGTGAAGCTCTCGTTTACTATAAATAAAAGCTTCTTTCGCTCAGATGTACTGTATATTCAACTAGTGTCTTATGAACTGTTTAATTGAGTTAAATTCATTCTATTGAAGAAAGAATGGAAGATCAAAGAAAAATTGAGGCATTCCTCAAAGCAAATGAAGAGATAGTTATCAGTGGAGTGAGTGGACGCTTCCCGGAATCTGATTCAATCGATGAATTTGCAGAAAATCTTTATAATAAAAAAGATATGGTGGTTGTGGACGATCGGCGTTGGCCCACAGGTAAGATTTACTTCTGTTAACACTCCGGCTTTTTATAATCGAAAATTTATTTCAAAATTCAATTTGTTTATCATGTTATGTCTTAATTAAATTATATATTCGTTTCAATTGTTAAGAACTCTCATCAAAAAAGCATGAAAATTATTTATCTGAAAATATATCTCTCTGTTTATGATTCGAGTTAAATGTAGAAATTAGCTCATGAAAAATGAACATTTCTTAGATATATTAAGTAAACTTACTTAATAACGTCACTTATCAGCTGCAAATTAATGATTTACTTAAATTTAATACTTATTAAGAATATTGAGTTAGAGTACAAAATATAAAAACTCAACATTTATTTAATATACGGAAATTAGTTTCAACTCTTGAATAAGTGAAAAATGATAAGATCTTATTCAAATTTAAGATGAAGCTTTCTGTCAGTATTAAGACCTTCATCGGGGCTTTAGGCAGTTATTTAAAATATTTAATCAATTTCTAGTGAGATTATTTTCAAAAAAGTGTCAACTCAACTTTCAAACAGAATTCAAAATTCAAAAATCATCAGACAGTTGAAAAATTTCAATTAAAATCAATAATTATATTAAGTTATGCATTCAGGACTAATTTTAAAATGTATTATTCTTTTAGTAATTTAATCGCAGGTTTGTTTTAAAATAACTCCAGAAATGATAAATTATTTGATATAGATTTGTATGATATGAATCAAAGAATGGCGAAACTGAAAGAAATAGATAAGTTTGATGGCAAATTTTTTGGGCTGTTCTCAAGGATTGGAGATAAAGTTGATCCACAATCAAGAATCTCATTAGAAACTGTTTATGAAGCAATTTGTGATGCAGGTATTTATTGAAAAATTTGAAAAATCATTTACTAAATACTATTTTGCACTTTTTCAAAGGGCTTAACCCACAATCGCTTAGAGGTAGTGATACTGGTGTTTATGTTGGATATTCAACGTTTGGAATGCCCGATGGCTTACCAGAAGAAATACAACCAGATTTAGAATCTTCATTAAAAGATGCAATGATGTGGTATCCTGGAACTGGAAAAGTTTTCTATGCCAATAGAATTTCATTTGTATTTGATTTGAAAGGACCATCGATGGGAATCGATACAGCATGCTCTTCAAGTATGGTTGCATTGGATGCTGCAGTAACTGATTTGCGTTTGGGTGAGCTGTCCTGTCTTTAACAATTAACAATATCAATATGTTTATCACATTTAAAAATTCATATTTTTTCAATTTGGTATGTTTTATTCAAATTATTTTATTGATAATTACTGCCAACAACCTTACCTTCGAAACAACTTCTATTCGTAAGCCTGAGAAAAAATATAATGCACGAAAATATATGTTTTAAGATGATCTCTAGAAGTTTCATCGATAGTACAACTGCAAAGATTTGGGCCACCCTTTATCTATTTCTGATCCAATTAAATCCAATTAATCTTAACATTATATGAATCGAACTTAAGTTTGTTTAAATTGTCGGTTAAAACTCAGAGCAGGCACATAAATGAATGAACACAAGTTTAAATTCTAAAAGCAATCAGAATAATATAAATGGAATCAACAAATTTTAACAAGTTTCTTAACTATTAGGTAAATGTAAACAAGCCTTAGTAGTTGGGGCTCAGATCAATTTACTGCCCTTTACCAATCGAATGTATCAGGCACTTGAAATCAATTCACCGGATGGTATGTCAAGACCATGGGATGAAGACGCCAATGGTTTCATGAGAGGAGAAACTGTTGGCTGTATTTTTTTACAGAAAAAACAAGAAGCGAAACGAATTTATGCTAATGTTTTACATACGCGCGTAAATGTTGACGGAAACAAAAAGATGGGAATGTTTTTTCCATCTTCTGAAATGCAAAAAGAACTTATGATAAAGACATATAAAGAGGCAAATGTTGATCCACTGAAAGTCAATTACTTTGAAGCACATGGAACTGGAACTAAAGTAATTATTCTTAAATAAACGCATTATCACCTTCTCATATAAATCTTTTTTCATGAGAATTGATTGGATAGGAAAGAATTGAATAGTATTTTTAATAATTGCACTGAAATTTGAATTTTCATCAATCATGTCTTCAGTTAATCACATGTTTTGAAAATTGAACTTTGAATCTAAATAGATGAGCAAATGAGACAATTGTTTTTATTTCGTATTTTGATTAAATTTTATCGAAGTTTTTTATAATTTATTTCAAGTTCAAGTTTTCAAATAAGGTTGTATGAGGTGGTCTTTACGGTTGGAATTTTAAAAAATAAATAATATCTTAAAAATGAATACTTACAGGTGGGAGACTTACAAGAGGCACGAGCTATATATAATGCTTATTGTGTGGGAAGAAAAGATACACTTCCTATTGGACTATTGAAGAGTAATATTGGTCACGGAGAGGCTGCTTCTGGTTTGGCTTCGATTATCAAAGTTATCATTGCATTCGAAAATAAGTGCATTCCTGCGAATGCAAATTTGAAGAAATTGAAATCGGGCATCGCAGAGATGTGTCCACCATTTTTTCCTGTCAATGATAATTTCCCTTTTGAACCAGGTATTCATCTTGAAATAATCTGTTAATTCTATATAATTTTTTAATAAAATGTCAAACTTAAATTTATAAAGTTATTATTAATCAATTATTTCAAACCTTTTATAAAATTAATTTACTGAATATAAATTTATAGCAAGTAATCACCTAAAGATATTTATTTCAAACAGAAATCGCTGGTGTCAATAATTTTGGTTTGGGTGGAGTTAATGCACATGTTCTTCTTGGGCCTAATTTTAAGGAACAAAATGAAAATTCATTGAAAATTGCTGATAAAATACCACGACTTATAAACATTTGTGGTCGAAATCAGGAATCACTCAATTATTTGTTTGATTTCATAGAAAATAATAAAAATAAAATAACTCGAGAATTTTTAGCTTTATTGTGCGATGCAATGAAAACTAAACCATTGATTAATTCAGCTGGATTTCCATTTAGAGGTCTGTAAAATTCATATCTAATTCATTTTTCAGGATTTAGGATAATAGATAAAAACATAGATTTAAAAAAATATACAGATTTAGGAATCTTTTTTGTTCATTTAAAGCCAAAAAAAATATCATTTAGTAAATAGACAAAAGTTAACTTGAACTGAAAAATAAAAATTTAAAAGAAAAAGAGGATCCAAGTAGTCAAGATCCAGGATCCAAGATTGATGGCAATCAATACATAATAAAGTCATTCTCAGATATTATTTCAGAAATAAGCTGAGAGTACGGACATTTAGGTTGAGTGCCATTTAAAAACATTTCGTTTTGGATAATGATTCATTTTCATTTCAAAAATATACTAAAATTATATTGCAATGAATTTACTCGAATAATTATAAATTAAAATATTATCAAAATTTAAACTGGAATTTAAAAATTTATTAATGGATAAATTATTTTTTGATGAAAGGCTCCATTTTGATCAAACAAGTGGGCAAAACTCACGGTCAAATTCATTATCAGTATAAAAGGCAATCATCTGTACAGATGAGCAAAACTTTAAGACCCGTTTGGTTTTTGTTTCCTGGACTCGGAGGTCAATGGCCTGCAATGGCTAAAGCATTGATGAATATTGATATCTTTGCGAATAAAATAGAAGAATGCCATCAAATTCTCAAACCTAATGGAATTGATTTGAAACATCTTTTATTATCTGAGGATAAGAACACAATTTCCACAATGACTAATAAATTCGTGGCCACCACTGCAATAGAAATAGCAATGTTTGATGTGTTGCACAAACTCAACATAATTCCTGATGGAATTATTGGACATTCATTTGGTGAAATAGCATGTGCTTATGCTGATGGATGTCTCACCACTGAAGAAGCGCTTTTAACAACATATATAAGAGGGGAAGTCACTGAAAACGATAAGTCAATGCCTAAAGGTTTGATGGCAGCGGTCGGGATGTCATGGGATGAAACAAAGAAATTGTGTCCTAAAGGAGTTCATGTGGTTTGTAATAACTCTAAGGATACAGTTGTTGTTTCGGGTAAAATATTTCATTTCATTATTAATATTTTTGATATAAGTCATAAAGAAATGACAATTTGTCGATTTTATTACTCATTATTTAACGCATCAATTTTAGGAACCTTTAATGAAATGAAAAAATTCCTCAAAACACTGAGTGAGAAAAATATTTTCGTTCGCGAACTTGAAAGCAGTCAAATACCATATCATAGCGAATATCTCATCACTTCTGAGAGGAAAATGATTGAAAAATTAAGAAAAGTTATTCAAAATCCGAAAGAGAGAACGAGTAAATGGATTTCAACTGTGATTCTAGAAACAAATCCATCTAAAGATATACTAAAATACGCTTCTGCCGAGTATTTTGTACATAACCTATTGAGTCCCGTATACTTTCATAACAAACTCATAACTTTACCAAAAGATGCGATAGTAGTAGAGATCGGACCGCATTCACTATTCGCTAAAATAATAACTCAAACATTAGAGTCTTCTTCTTATATATCATTAATAAAACGTGATCAAAACGATACTAATTTAGAACTATTTCTCACTTCAATCGGGAAATTATATGAGTTAGGATTGAATCCATCGATTGAGAACTTATACCCTAAAGTCGAATGGCCCGTCGCTAGAAATACACAATCAATCGGTTCACTGATTAAATGGGATCACAGCGAGACCTTCTCTATTGAGAAATATCCTGAGTGTTATTTTAGAGCCACTTCGTCTAATATGAACGTTAGGTTGAATCTTTTAAGTCCAGATGATCGATATTTAATTGATCATTGCATTGATGGAAAAGTTATATTCCCAGCAACTGGTTATCTGATGCTCGCCTGGAGAATATTGGCCACATCTCGTGGTAAGCTTTGGAAAGCCGTTCCAGTTGTATTTGAAGACATCCAGTTCCGTAGACCTACATTTCTGTCAGATACTGAGCCAACTAAACTAACCGTCACGTTTCATCAGTCAACAGGTTTTATATTTGAAATTTCTTCCACATATGGGCTTAGAGCATACTGAAAAATATTTGAACTCTCTGTAAATTTACAGGTGAATTTTCAATTGTTGAAAATAATAATATTGTTTGTTTTGGTCGAGTAAATGCATCAGAAGATGATACTCTTCACGTTCAAAATATGCTTTACGACGAGAAAAACAATTTCGATTCAATAACAATAGATGCAAATGATGTTTATAAAGAGCTTAGAGTTCGTGGATATGATTACGGCTCAACGTTTAGGGGTATTGAAGAAGCATTTAATATAAACTGTAATAAAGTTTGTGGAAAAATAAAATGGACTAAAAATTGGGTGACATTCATGGATGCATTGATTCAAACACAGTTAATCGCAATGCCTTTCAGGCCTCTGTTCGTACCGGTAATGATTCCTTCTTTAAGATGTGATCCAAAAGTATTTTTCGATGCAATAAGAGATGCGAACCAAATAGATTCTAATCTAGAAGAAAATACCGACGAAACTCATTACACAGAACAACTTAAAGACTTCGAGATCGATATTGATGCAAAAAATGCTGAAACCGAAGTTAAAGGAGAAGAAATTACGCAAATTTTGAACACAGAACTGAAAGCCTCGAGATTTGGGTTTGGAAAATACAATTCAAGTCTTCCATTCATTGCTGATATGAATTCAAAAATGATTGTAACGCATGGAATAGAATTGAAAGGCATTATAGCATTACCCATACCTCGAAAGCTCAACAGACAAAACTTGAAACTCGAATCGTATCAATTCATTCCTAATGAAGAGAATAATGCGATCAATGCTATCGATGAAAAGGAGATCACGGATTACATAAATGTTTGTTCTTTAGCATAGAATATATGAATTTAATAATTTTTCAGTAGTAAATTCATGTAAATAACTTTTTTTGCTCACTTTTGAACATTTTTTTTTTAAAAATAATATCCGACTTCAGTTCTGAGTTTTTTGAAGCAAATATTTTTAAGTTATAGGTTAAACACTTATTTGATTTAAATTTTTATAGCTAAAATATTTTATGATCTCACTGTAAATCTGAGTTATAATAATTACAAGTATATTTCTGTAGGTGTGCTCATCTCTAGCATCTAAAACCTTGAATTCTATTAAATCAAATGGATATGTCATTAAAATACATGAAAAAGAAATTATTGAAGAATACTTGAGAGAAGAGAAAGAAGAATATGTGTTATTAAAAGTTTTGGACAAAATATCAAAAGCGTGTAGAGATGAAAATCAAAATGTCGATAACGTATTGAAAGATAAGAAGTTGAATGAATTGATAACTAATATGAAAAATAATCCACAATTTGACTTAAACAAAGATATAATAAATCAAGTTTCGAAAAATGAACGCCTAATACGACCGCTTTTGGATATCGTTTCTGAGAATAATGTCCCGAAAAAAGAGATTAAAGTTCTAGAAATCAATTTGAGTAATGCTATTATGGCCGAAGAAGTGGATAATCATTTGTCTTGTGCTGCAGTTTATCCTATAAGTGTTGACTACACTATAGTTAATAATTCAATTGAAACATTACATGAAGATTTCAAGAATAAATCATTTAAATTGAATGAATGGGATCACATAAAGTCTCCTTTCCCTTCAGACGTATCAGCAATAGATCTGATGATATATAGAAATAATTATAATATAAGCGATTATGAACTCGAAAGCTTCTTACAGAAGGTTTATGACACAATTATGAGCAAAGGATTTCTTTTATC
>JAQFZT010002423.1:0-11654 GCA_034696325.1 Camisiidae sp. | reverse complement strand
AAACTGTCCATAAAGTCTACAAACTTGTAGTCGATTTACGATTGTGTTAAAAGTAAGAAAAGTTTTTCAATTATTTATTACAAAAAAACCTTAAAATACTTGAAGCTTTAACTCCTATTAAAATAATGACTTTATAATAACCAAATTTTTTGTTTTATTTGATAAGTTGAAAGTTGAATGAAATATGTGAAACCAGTGACAGAACTATATCTATCGGAGCATTCACTCAACTTTCAACTTTCAACTTATCAAATAAAACAAAAAATTAGGTTATTATAAGTGATTATTTTAATAGGAGTTAAAGCTTCAAGTATTTTAAGGTTTTTTGTAAGTTTTAGTTCATCAAAACTCTCACATAATTATAGTATCTTTTAATATAATTATTATGTTAATTATCTTTCAATTAATTAATACATTTATCTTTAATAACTTTATATTTGCCACAAAAATCAACTCATAATAAGACAAATGTATGACATAATAGATAAAGGCGTGGCTTATATTGAAAGCACATGTCTTTCAAATGTTTGTTTACTATTAAAAAAACATAAACTTTGAATGAGTATAAAGTGTTTATAAAAAGATTTAAAAATAAATGAATTATGAAATCATTACTTAAACATATAGTAATAAGACATAAATCATTAAATGTAATGATAAGTGGAATGTGTTCACAATCAACTCAACAAAAAGTGAATAATCATGAAAAATATCCGCAAAAATTATGGCGATTTCCAGAAGAGGCCAAACAATTTATGGCTCAAAAAAAACAAAACAATCAATTAAACATTGAATTATTTAAAGAATTAATAGTCGATAAAAACTCAGAAAACGAAATTAAAGAAATGGTTGATTATTATAACGTTCTCAGAACTGAAACTCCTTTCTGTCCATCGATGGTCACTAAAGAAGACATGATTTATATGTTAAATCAAATTGAAAGTTTTCATCGACGAAAGCGATATTTGGATTATCTATTCGTTCGTGAATTCGATATTTGGAAAAGTAGTAAAAGTCATCAAATCAAAAGTCTCGAAAAGAGAGAGAAAAAGAGGTTAGAAATTGAGAACTTCGGACAAATCGGTTGTTTTGATGCGCAAAATAACATACAATACGGCTATTGGAAGAACACTTTGTTTACCCGTTATTTCAATAATTCTTTAAAAAATTATTCCTTCAATTATTTAAGAAATGCCACTCTTTTTGGTCAGAAGATTGTAATCGACTGTTCTTTTGATAATGAAATGGAAGAATACGAGACTAATTCTTGTGGAAGACAAATGTTTCGTATTTATAACATGAATAGACATGAATCTAGAGATCCGTTTGATTTGCATTATTGTAGTTGTGATGAAAACAGTCGTGTTTTCAAAAATTTTCGCAAATATATGCCTAAAATTGATTTTAATAAACAGTTCATTAACTGTCATAAGGAATCATATTCTGAACTCTTTCCTAATGAGAGATTAATTTATTTGACACCAGACGCGAGACCAGTGATGACAGAGTTTGATCCGAACGCTGTTTATATCTTGGGCTCTTTAGTGGGCAAGACTTGTAGATTACCATTCACTTTGTCTAAGGCTAGACGTCAAGGTCTCGAGCATTATAGACTTCCACTTCATTTATACGTCAAATTGGCTCCAAATGTCAAGAGAGTGTTGAGCTTTCAGGGAGTTTTCAAGTGTTTACTTGAGGTCAAAGAGCATGGAAACTGGAAGTTAGCTTTCGAGAGAGGTATTCAAGAACACAAATTAGCAGATGATTAGATTCATCATAAATAGTTCAACATTTTTTGTCCAACACTTTAAGCAAGTGCTCAAAAATTCACGAAAAACTTAAATCTTGTTTTCTATCATTTTATAGTGATTTAATGTTATTCATATGTCTTTATATCAAATAATTTAAAGTTAAATTAAAGTTTAAAAATTAATTGTATCTTTCAATTATCGTTTTATATACTAATTGGTTATTAAACAAAATTAGTTAGAAAATAATAAATGGATTTGAAAATGAAATTTAAGTGCATTTAAGTTTTTCGTCTTCAACTCCGAGCTTAAGCATTGCCTTATTATTATTAAGAACTCTTGCGGTCACACCATATCTTCCATTAGCATTAAATTTTGAAAATATAGCAGAATAGAGTCCATCATTGGCTACTTTATCGGCACCCAAACCATTATCAGACAATTGCAGTAAAATAGGTTCACCTTTAGGTCTATCAATGATTGCCATAACATGAGCGCATATAATATAATTATACCGTTTGGTCACTTCGGCATTGATGACAGCTGTCGGTGGCTTTTCAATCGGGTGAAATGGTGTGTCCATCCATGCCCTCACTTTGATTGGTTCGTCGACTCGAGACTCGCTCGTGACTGAAAGGTATGCGATGACTGTCTCTTTATGACGCTTTTGAAAACGTACTTTCCATTTGCCTTAATTATGAGACAAAAGTTTGATATTTAATTCAAATCTCAAATACTAAATAAGATAAATACCTGAATTTGCGAGATCTATCTTGAATTCAGCTATCATTTCATTTGCATTATATTCATAATTATTGCTTATTCTGCTATAAATGGTTCCGTTCGGAGACGAGAGAGAAATATCTAATAATTCAATGTCATCACTAGTTATCGTGAATTTAGTATTTCTTCCCAACTCTTTAGGTATACGAACCGATGTCTGATTTTTCAATTTTTGCATTAAAATTCTGTTGTGATGAAAAAGGACTGGATTCGGGAGAATGACATGTGATTGACTGACTATTGTTTCAAATGGTCTTGAATTGGTTCCGATGATTATATTATCTAAGACTGGCTTAACATAACCGAAATGAATATAAGCCAAGTTTGAAATCTCTCCGGTATTGTTGGACTCATCGATTCCTCTCAATGCTAAATAAATGCTAACTTTAGGCTTATCATTAAAGAGACCCATTTTTGCGTATTTGAATAGTATTTTCGGAATCTGAAACTTGGCTTTCATTATAGTTCCGCCTTCTAATGGTTCCAAACTTCCGGCCACTAATATATCTTCACTTATAGCTAAGCTATTCTGAAATAGTGTCGGATTATGCAGTGTTTCTTGAGACAGAGCTACTCGTAAATCAATTTTAGTTGCATTGCCTGAAAAGTCATATAAATTTAAAGTATAGATAATTATATTTTTCAATTACAACTATTCTGACCATCGAATGAATCATCACCGGGTGATGTCCATTGTAGTTCCACAATCTGTTCGTCTTCATCAGTGGACACGACCTGCAAATTAGTGACTCTTCCGGGAGGTATGAGATCAATATTTGGCACAAAGTTTTCTAACTTGAAAGCTCCGGCTTCGCTCTCACGTGTGAACTCAGGTATTGGTTCGGTTTCAAAATCATCTTCAGGTTTACCAGAAGAGGAAATAAAATCGCTTATTCGGAATTCACTTTTTACATCTGATGATGAATTATTTGTTGATTTACGTAGGCTTTTAACAGCCTTTGACGACTTAGAGTAGGCGTAATAACTTCTTGTTGTTCTAATTCTTGTTTGTGACGGAACTGTCGATACTTTTGCTGATACGGAATATCTTCCGTTTTCTGTGAACTGAGTAAAGGCTGCGGTGTAGATGCCATCATTTGCTGAAACATCAACACCTGCCCCGTCGTCGTAGAGGTTCACCTATTAATTAATCTTAACTTTAATAAATCTCGAAACAGTTCACTCTCGTTATAGTCAAGTCGGATATAGTGTACAGTGAGATATAGTCAATCATTTTTTCTTCTCCTAAGGATTGGTTGGCCGTAGAACTAATGCTAAAAAACTTCCGTTATAGTCAACGCTCGTTATAGTGAACCAATTTTCGTACAATAGAGTGTTCACTATAACGAGAGTCAACTGTATATAGCAAAATGTTCTCTAGTCAAAATATCATTGCAAAAAACTAGTAACAAAATAATCTCAACATCGAATTAATATATTTGATTTCCTCTCATAAACTTTGATGGACTTCAACAGTACCTCAATTTTTCCGGCTTCAGGTCTCTCAATACTTGCAATAACTTGAGCCCCAATTACCGCATTTTGACCCCTTTTGACTTCCGCGAAAAGCAAAGCAGTGGCCGGATATCTGACTTCTAATTTGCCAAAATATGCATTCAATCTGATCGGCTGTTGTGCAGGATATTTTGGTTCACTTGTGACGGTTAGGGCTACTATTATATTGCGATTATGTCTCACATCTTTAGTATAAATCACTTCCCAGTGACCGACTTGTGAATCAGGAATAAAGAGCTGAATAGTTTTGAGGTCAGAGTCTTTCTTAAAGTGGGGGTGATTTTCAGCAAAGATCTCACCGTCTGGTGCTTTGATTTTTAGAATAAGTTTATCGATATCATTGCTCGAGACCACAAATCTAGTGTTTTTGCCTAATTCTGAATCGATAATTACTCTCTTAAGTATAGTGCGAGTGCTTATGATTGTGAGGTCACGGCTTTTGATAGTCACAGATTGTACTTCAACATCGCTCTAAAAAAGGCATCGAAATTAAGTTGAGGTTAAAGTTAATGTTTTACAAATTTATTCTGCTATTGTTGAGCGCTCACAAATTTGAGAGCAATTCTATGCGAATTAAAAGTATAAGATAGTCATTGTTATAGCGAGACAGCTCATGAGTCTCTAAAGTTTTTGACATTTTATCGTAAAACTTCGGCTTCAATTCCCGTATAGGTCTCATATTTTTTGTTTATCAAAAAATCACTTAATAAATACCTATTTTCTGTGTCTCAAAAGTGTGAAATTTAATCCCATTTAAGTTTAAAATCTGTTTATGAAACTTTTTTGAAAATTATGAAAGTATTTCCTAAAAGAATGACAAACTTATACTTTCGCGAATTATTGCGTTCAACAATGAGTGTTAAGACAATCTATTACTTGTTGAGACACAAATCCCATGAAAGCTGTTTCCATTACAGTATTAGTGGCGTCGTCTTCATCTTTCATATAGTAACAACGGCCACCACTAATAGATGATATATTCTCTAATCTCTTATCGGCTTCAACAGCAACAGCAATCGAATCAATTTTGACGCCCGATTCCATTAACTCAGGCATTATCTCCTCAATAGTGGGTTCTTTTTGATTCTCTTCTCCATCACTAACAAGTATAATAGTAGCGCCTCGAGTGTCACCACCATTTTCACGAAGTATCTCAAGCGCTGCTTTGAAACCTTTGCCGATCGCAGTCCAACCCTCAGCTATTTTAGGTATGATTTCTGCCAAACTTATACGACTTTCCTCATTGATTACTACCATATTATGAAGGATTGTAGCATTGGTTGCAAATTCAACGACTCCGACTTCCATACCATTGGGAATCAAATCTTTGACAAAACGTGTGGCCGCTCTGTTCAATAGTTTTATTCTTCCGTTATCTCTCATACTTCCTGACACGTCCAATACTAATACAAATCGACTGCTCTGTTGTTCGTCTATTCGGAATAGTCTTATCACTGGTTCGTAATACTTATCGCTCAATGAGCTCAGATTTCTTTTACGAAAAATATCACACAAATATATTAAACTCTTTTCAGTTTTAGTCATTTTTAACAGACTCACAAACTTTTGAAGTCTTCATGTTCTTCAATAACTTCAGAAGTACTTCTGTAATTGCAAACTATATTGTGTTTACTCGGGGCGTATTTATTGTGGAGTAATTGTGAGTCTTGTGTATCATTTTGACAAAACTTTTCGATCTTTAGTTTACAAAATTTAATCAATCAATCAATTAAAAACTCAAACCTATGGATGCTTTGAATAAATTTATAAAGAACTTACAGAGTCGATGTGTGGCATAAACATGATCGAAGCCATGGCATTATTATCTGTCTTGTCAGGTATAAAGTTGCACTTGGGATCAATTCTTCCTCCAGAATATATCTTACATGGCTTTCCATCACCGTCTTCTTGCTTACCTTTAATACCTTTGACACAAGTAGTCGGCAAAACCTTAGATGATAAATGAAGACTTGATGAAAAAAAGTCAAATAATGATTTGTGTGAACTCACAGTTCCGCTTTCAATATAAAAGGTTGGATATTTGGAATCGCCCGCAACACCATATTCATCAAAAACTCCATACCTATAATGTGCCCATTCGTGTATGAAATGCTTTTCTATGAATATGAAAATCAGAATACTTTCAAAGGAACGAAAGCATATGATTGAATACCTGGATGTCCAAAATTATCTTTAGTCCTTCCATCCAATTCCTCAATGAAAGCATCGGTGAGATGAATATATTCTCCGGGTTGACCACAACCCCTCGGCTGAAAAGTATAGGGTTCATCACCTCTAATGGGATCTGTTGGACCGACTCTAACATGTGCTTTATCATAATGTGATCCAGCGATGAGCTCATAATCGTCTTTCTTACTCCAAGTCTGCGGAATAATTACATCGATCTCAACAAATCGTGCTCTACTATCTGTTGCCTTATATAGAAAAGCTGATGACTTTTTAAGTAATTCTTGCAAATTAGTAATCAATTGTTCACTTTCAGGCACTTCGGAATGTATGGCAACAACTAAACCCCTATAACCACCATTAATAAATCGAACAGGTTTTGAGGCATTACTTAATATAAATATTAGAGATATCAAAATCAAAAGTTCTTCAGTCAATAATTTCATCATTTAAATAACTTTGTGCTCTACTTTATTTATAATCATTTGTAGATTAACTTATTTTATTGCCTTTAATGAAGTGATAGAAATGCTTCTTATGTCTGATTACCCAATGTGTTGAAGTCTTCCGTTTATTAACCATTACTGTAATGCTATTATTCATTTCCTATGTGCTAAAGAATCGAAATAACCCTATTATTTATATTTAAGATATAGTAGAGAGATATACAAAAACTTCCTACAAGTTTAGTTCAATCAATGAAATCAAAAAATCCTGAGTTTGTATGTTTTGTGAGCTTATATTATCCTAACTTGAATTCGATAAAAAATTTCCATTAATTACTTTCAAGGTTTTATCATATTATTTATACTGATTATTATTCAATACACAATTTATGACTCACAACATATCAATGACTTTAATTTGTAAAACAAACTATAATTTAGACAAACAAGTTATAGGCAATTAATTAAATAATTTAAGAGAATTATTCTCATTTGAATGAAGCCCTAAAAAAGTTTTGTACAATTTCTAAGAAATGATTGCAAAGAATGATAAGTGAAATTAATTATTGTCATGAACTAATCGTTTTCAATAAACAAATATTCAATAACATAAATCAAGTTTCTATTCGTTTTCAAACTTGTAAAGTAATTATTTGCATGAATTGGAAAATATTCTAAATAATCTGTTGTTAAGTTTATGTATTGATTTCTTTCAGGCAGAACTTTAATCATTTAGTTTATAACGTAATCTATTTTTAACTATTGATTAACAATGTAAATAAAGTGCTCTCAAGGCTTGTTGGAGGAAGTTTTTAAAAAAGTTTGTCTATTAATAATTTGCTTTAAGGGAACTTAATTATTAATAAGCGTGAGTGAAAAATCTATTTAAGTGTTCATATTTCGCCAGAAACTTTATGATCTAATAGTTAGTGAAATATTCTTGAGAAAATAGTGTAGAATAAACTTTATTCTACATGAAATTATAAATCAAAATTGAGTATCATGTTGAAGCGTCATGCTGTCTATCAATATTAAATATTATGCAAATAACTTCAATGAAACTTAACTTTTATTTTTTATTTTACATTTGAATCCATTAATCATTTAATTTTCTAATTTTAAAGCTCAAAACAACTAAGAGAATCACGCGTTTTAATGAATTACTGAATAAGTTCAGTTAATTGACTTTCAAATATCTGAAGGCAATTATATTTTCTCACAAACATTTTTGGCTTTGATAAAAGTTTATTTTGTATAAAAAGTTAATTGAATCTGTATAAACTTGAATTTTATATGAAGATAACACTGTTTTCTTAGCAAATGATTTATTAAATCAAAAGTTTTCCTAAAATATACTCATAAAGCATCTTATATTATATGAGTTATAACTCATGAAAGGTTGACAGATAACATCCGGTTTAGGATAGTTTTGCAATCAAAGCCTTCTTTCATTCATATAACAAACAGTCATCCTTTAATTAGTATAAGGCTTGTGACAACTTATTTACTTCGTCTTTGAGGAAAACTGAGCGAAAATAGAGCTTATAAATCAATAATTATAATTGCAATTTTTGACTCTTAACAAATAGATTGATTGACATTTTTACGCAATAAATATTTTTTGGAAATTTTAATGAGATAAATTTCACGATCCTTAAGCATGATTATGTCATGATTGAGTTATGATTTCACATCTTTTCAGACTGTGTCACCTCGTTTTATAGAAAACCCTCAAAAATCATAGCTTATAATTCTTTTTTCAACTCATAATCAATTGAAAGAATAAAATTAAATTTTGAAATTAATTGAAATGATATTTTGAACTTTACAATTGGGAGATTATCCAGAAAAGCTACCTATGGAGGGACAAACCTGGTCTATCACAAAATTGTCATGTTACTTTCATTGAATTGAATACACAATCAAACTTTTGTGAACAAATATATCTTCAAACGAGTAAATATGACATTTGAGTGCAATATTTTTTACAAAAGTTAATCATTTAATTGTATACTATAATAGTATAAGTATGAATGACCGTAATTTTTTCAATTTAAATACGAATCATCACAATAAAAATTGAAAAGAGTTAATAATGTCAGTGTATTTTTTTGGTATGATTTATCATTATTTAATTTAAGAAAGTATTAACTATTTATACTACAGTATAATAGGGTGTCCACACCATTTTTCAAGGGTCCAGAGCAAAAACCATCAAAGATAAAGAATTTCGATTAAAAAATGACGTTTTAATTCAGATTTTGGCAAATTTTGAATATCTATTCCTACATGAAATTGAAAACTTCATATGTAAATGAATTTAAAGTAAAGATAGAATGAAGTTGATTACAGTTTTGATTAAAGTTTTGATTAAATTTGATTAAACATTTCAAATGCCTCCTATGATTGATTTCTCATGAGATTAAAATTCTTATTAATTTTTTGATTAACAACTTATTTGAAAGTTTTGTTGACAAAATACAAAGAATCTGAAATTAAATTTTTAATTTTTATGTTGCATGAGGTATGAAATGGGTTTTGCCTTATCTAATTTGAAAAGGTTTTTGACTCTCTGTATAATTTGAAAATCATTTACAAAGCATCGCATCCTTTTTTGAAGAATGTAAATACTGTACGTGTTCTTAACTTTATTCCAGTTATTAAAATACATTAAATGATATCTCAGCAGAATATATGATGAATTGCATTCTATCCACCGCTAAATAGGTTATCCAATCGAAGTTAATATCTGGGTCTGATGTAAACTTTTATAAAGTGTTACTTTCTAATAGTTACACAACACAAGTCCCTTCTGTAGGTCTACAGACCATAAGTTGAGAGACACTCCTAGAGGACACTTTTTCATTATCCTTGTAAACACTTTAATTATCTTTAGGGGTTTATATTACGGGAAGCTATCATTCTATTAAAGGAATCTGCAGTTTTTCTTTATCGAAATAACTATTTTATACTTTGTGCTCTTCGGACGACTTAAAGATTTCTTCGAAAATGAAAATAATTATCTCAATCATATGTGTTATTTTGTCAATTCAATTGATACGAACACAGGATATTCCACAGTTTAATACAGGTAGAGTTGCTTACTATTACTCACATTTCATTCAATTACTTTATTCATTATATTTTACTTTTTACTATCTTTTCCTTTAGAATGTCCGCCAAATTCTTCATTTCATCGATGCATAACTCGATGTCCTCTAACGTGTTCTAATTATCTGAATCCACCCAAAGGTTGTGTTAGAATCTGTTCATTTGGTTGTGAGTGTCATCAGGGGTACTACAAAGTAGACAAAGGGGCTTATAGTCCATGTGTCAAACCTTTTGAATGCGCTTTATTTGGCAAAAAAAGCAGCATTTCTGGCAGAACTTTCAAAAATGTTTAAACTTATTTCAACAATCTCTACAAACTAACTTTTTTCAGTTATGTTATAAACAAGAGTATGTGTTTTTAGGAGATAAGTCAACACTTTGTGGTTTTTTGTTTTAAACGGTTAAAAATGTTAATTTTCTTTTTAATGTTAAAGCTTAATTAAAAAGATTGTAATATATCAACTTTTAATCATCATAAATCAACTTTTAATGTATATTTTTTAAGTGAATCGAATGTGTGGTCATAAAAACATTGTAATAACTTATAAATGTTTTCATTGTTTTCAAGCAAATAGATATGAACTTGAATTAAATTACATATAAAATAATTAAGAGGGAAAAAATCAAAAAATCTTATACTGTAATTATATAAGCATTGAGTAACTTTATTTCAGTTCTCTATTCATTAAAGTTAATCGACAGCTCTATAGGTCTTGTAATATTTATGGGTAGATAAGCTTTTTTAAAATACTCAATTAAACTTAATTTGGATAACCTTCAAATCTTGTTACTAACCATTTTCATTATGAATAGCGATAGTTATTTGTCAATTTCCTTAGTCTTCACTAATATTTAAGTCAATTTAAGTTTGAAATAACTTAGTTTTGGTCAAATATACCTATTATTTGAATTATCGCTCACTTCAAAAACAAGCCATAATTGTCATGACTTCTTAATACTGGATGAAGTATTCCTTGGAAAGAATCTAAACGATTATTTTTTCGCAATATTTGTTTTATTGTCAGTTTAAAAGCCAGAAAAAGTGCGGTGGTTGGGCCAGTGGTTGGGCCAGTGGTTTTGGACAGTATGAACATGACTAATTGCAAATATATAACCATATAGTTGAGGCGCTTTATTCAAATTTTATAATATCTGTGAAACTGAAACTTTTAAATAAACAAAATAACATTCATTTCAAAGTAGTAAATAAGTTCATTCATAAACTCTTATCATATGAATATTATTAATCAAATTTTAAAAGTAAACTAACTTTTATTGGGCTTAAATTATTATTTTTAGTTTTGTTTTTATAAATTTCTTTAAAAACAGAGCTGGATATCGTCTCTTGAGTTTGAGCCCAAAATTTGCTTGTCTATCAATTTTATCTATAATATGTAACAAAGTAATTGTGAAAGTTTGAGAATTTTCAAACTTCATTCAACAATTGAGAAGAATAGTTAGTCTCGATGCACATAATTAAACACTTTTTAACATGAAAAATATTCAATTTTCATCTCAATAGAGAGTTTAAGATTAATTTCTATTTATTCATAATAATAATAATAATAATAATAATAATAATTCAAAACAATATTCTGCAAGAACTACAATAGATGGGAAAGATTTGATGGTGTCATTCATTAGATCTAATCGAAGTGAAGAGTTTATCAATGAAATAATTATGAAATAATTTCATTGAAAGTTTTGTAGTTGTGAGAGTACATATTCAAGTAAATTTTTAAATTTTTCTTACATTTTCACAACTTTAAATTATTTGAGACCACTTGTTGTGGAATTTGTGGACAATGTTTCGGCTGCTAAACTGCTGCCTTCATCAGCACAAGTGAAAGGAATGAATCACTTT
>JAQFZT010002422.1:0-11665 GCA_034696325.1 Camisiidae sp. | reverse complement strand
ACATGTACATTTCGATCGATTCGTAGTGTTCTCCATTTGGTTCGTATTGCACATATACATTATATTTTGTTTGACTTAGATGTCTGGACTGCACTTTTGCTCTACACAGTCCTGGTTTGCTTTTGTCTTTTCATATTTTCCTGATTTTTATAAATGTTTTATTGCATATTTGATTGCATGCTTTATCTGATACGTTTCAAGTGTCAAATATTTCATATCTTCCATAGTAAGTTTGGAGAAATCTTTCAGTAATTTTTGATTTATTGTTTCCCATTTTCACCATTTTCTGTCGAGATTTTCATTATCAACCATCATTTCAAGTCTTGCTTTCATTCTCGCTGCAATGAATGAAGCGTCTTGTTTTCCCTATTTAATTGGTCTAAAGTACTCGTTGAGAAGAGCTGTTGCTATTTTCCAGTCATACTCTAATGTATTAATTGTTTTATTTTCTCGGGTGCGTTCAAGTAATCGGTTTTGTATCAATTTCCCGTTAATGACTTTAACTTTATATCGAACTTTGGTCACAAGCCTAGTTTTACTGGCTTGTTGTCACGACAATATTTTATATGAATCTATTTTTTTAAATCTAGGGAAAAATCTGGACTCCAGAAATTTAGGGTTTTATCTTAAGGTTAGGTTTGGTTCATAAATAAAAAACGAAAAAAATTTCAGTTCATGATATTAAAACTTCATTTATGTATGAACTTCCCAAAAAACTTTTAAAAGATTCTCTATATTCTTAGTATCTTTGAATGAAGAAAAAATTCTAAACTTCAAAATTTTTTTGTGAAAAACTTAAGGGGTGGTACCACTCTAATTTTTTTCTTAAAAACATCTTCCAAAAGTCTTCTAATGATGTCCGAAAAATCTAGTCAAAATTCTTAAGGGGCGGGTGTTAAATGAAATAGACAATATCTATAATAATCAAATAAGTTTAAATAAAAGCGAAAAGTTTCAAGATGCTGTTGATAAAATGAGATTAATGATGTGGAATAGATTTTTAGCAGGTGTTGCAAGTAATCCAAACATGACTAAAAAAGAAGTTTGTCATTTAGGATTAAAAGTTGGTAAAATCAACTCCATTCAACAACATTACAAACTTCAAAGCCCTTTGTATTATAAGAAACCAAAAACACATAGAAAGAAAGGCTCAGCTGCTAACAATGGAACTATGGTTAACTCCAAAGAAAGTGAAGCAGATAATTGTATTATTGTAAAATCAAAAGCAAAAAATAAAAAAGGTGGTTCAACCTATGATTTTGAAGAAACCTTTAATAAGACAGTTGATTCTCTTCGATCTTAATTTTTTTAAAAAAAATCAATATTCTTTTTTAATTATATTTTTTTAAAGTTAATAAATTAACCATTTTAAATACTAATATTTACAATAACTATGTCATTAATTGAAATAGTAGACAAGAATTAATTAAAACAAATACAATGTAAAATTAAAAAAGATTGTGTTGAATTTAATCAACTTTCTGTTCGATCTAAAGCTATAGCTGCTGATCAATTATATACAGAAAATAGAATTTTAAAGGAACTTGGTGTAGCAGCTGTTGAAACTATTGAAAGAATGGATGAAGAAATTTAATTAAAGGATAATAAAATTAATGTTTTAGAAAAAGAACTTAAAGATGTTAATCACTACGATGAACAAAAAATTCAAACTTTGTAAACAAAAATCCAGTAATTAGAAGCAATAATAAGGAAAGAGCTAAACGACTTTTAATGAACACTCTTTCTTTATCTTATAAATGATAATTGAGAAATTAATATATGAAGCTGATGAAAATGTTAAACCACTTTGTTCTGAAAATAAAAAATTGTGGTATTTAATTTATATTTTAATTTGTGTTTTAATTGTATTTGGTATAATCTTACTATATTTTATCTTTCGAAAATTTAAAAACAATTTAGAACATAGGAAGGATAACATCTCCTTCAATGACATTGTTACATTGAATTATTAATAAATTATCCGGTTCTTTTCCATACGCGAATTGCCATATTGCGTGGTCGTACTTCTCCAGGAGATACATAAAAACGTAAACCCCTTAAAGGATATTCATGTTTCCCTGTAAGGATATATTGACTCCATGTACCAGGAACAATCTTTTCAGGGCCATAAGAACCTTTATCATCAGATCTAGTTTCAATATCAGTTAACCGAGGGGAATTCTCGTTTTGTGTTTGACCGAATCTCGCAGAGCCTCCTCCTTCTGCACGGAGGAAAAGTCCAGCATAATTTGAAGTTACATCATTCCATGTCATCCATGGCCATATTTCAGACGGAGATTTCTCGTTCGGCATTTGAACATGGATGAATTCAATGGGAAATGGATTTTTTATTGTATTCAGAAGTAATTTTTGCAAGTGAGAAAGTGACCAGGTTTGCATCTTCTGACATACTACAAGATTACCTTTATTACAAAGTACATCAGACCGTTTACCAAATGAAGTTTCAGCAGAATTCATTTGTACACAGTGATCGGTTTTATTTTTTGGACTCCCTTGTTCCCAATTGGTGAAAACTAGATATGAGTCATCATTCCATTTATATTTGTTATTAGTATATTTTACTCAAATTCATATATCGTTTGCAACTTTGTGAGTTTTAAAGAGATTAGATATAAACTATTGCACCTCTAAGAAGTAAATTGTTATCAAACTTGAGCCCTTTTCTTGCTGCTAACAAATTTTTTCTGCATCTTCGTAATTTTGGAGTCCAGCTTTGTCGAAAATCTTAAAACACTTCTCTTTAAATGGTTCCCAATCACCACATGGTGAATCAGCAGCCATTAAGATTCATTCACTTTAAATTCATTTTGAATTTTTGTGCTTATAACAGGAACAAATGAACTTTTTTTCAACTCTAAAAGGATTTACTGAATATTAATTAATGCAATCGATTTTTATTTCAAGTTAGCTGAGAAAATGGACAGCAGTTACTCTTGATAAGAATAGGAAACGATATTTTTAAATCCTTTTATTGCATTTCTCAGAATTACAATTAGTATAAAACAGTTATTTAGAAATTGAGCAAGAGATTGACATTATTAACTTAAGTATAACAATTTGCAAGCTATTCGAGATGATAAGGAAGAAAAAGGATATCAGATAATGTCAAGTTTAATGCAATCAATATATTACAAAAGTAAATTGAAAGCAACTTATAATAAAATTAAGTATTGAATGAAAAATTATCAAGGACAAAGTCTCATGCCATGAGACAATAACCTTGAAACTTATAAAGCCTTCCAATAGTCTCTCTCTCTCTCTCTCTCTCTCTCTCTCTCTCTCTCTCTCTCTCTCTCTCTTGTATTAGAAGACCAAATAGCTAACTTAATCTTTTTAAAGTTAGTTCTCAAAACCATATAATGTACCAAGTATAATTGAATATTTAATACTTGAAACATGTTCGCATACTAATTCAATTTTATAATTGAGCTTGATAAATGCAATCAATAAACCAATTTTGTCGAATGTATCTCCAATTCTCATATTATCAAGATTTGAGGCATTTATATAACAGGATAAATCAGTATCCGATAGAATGATGCACAATCTATTTTTAGATTTAGGCTTGTCAATTTGAGCTTGCTGGTATTCATCAAGGTCCCAAACATCATTGCGATCTCTCCATCCAAACATTTGAATTTTTTCCCCTAAACTCTCATTTTTTCCCCATAAACTCTCATTTTCTAAGAGTGGTGTTGACTATAAGAGAGAGAGATCATTTGTTAACCAAATAAATTACCGAAATAATTCTACCTTGTCGAATAAATAAACATCAAGTTTATCCAAAAATTCTGTGTAAGCGTTTTCACTGAGGAATTGTCGTTCCCATAAGCAAAGGGGAGGGAAAATGTGATAGACCTTTGAAATTGAATTGATCAAGTGAATTCCGTAGATCCGTAACTTTTTCTACATGCTCATTTATTGAGCCAATACTGCCTAAATTCAAGCTTACTTCAAATAGATTGAAAATAAAGCATTTTTCAACAGTTTTTAAATGTTCATGATTATGATTGTTGAAATAAATTGTAATAACTTCTTCACATGATATAGTTTTAAAATTCTGAAAATACAAGCGAGATGACAATTAAACATTATTTTATAAATTTGAGAAGAATTTTAAAACTAACCTGTTTACCGGTTAAAATTTTATCTTTCAAATCTAAAATTATTTTTCCGTTTTGACAATAAATGTAAACAATTATTAGAATATTTTCAAATTTTTCCAATTGCTCCAATTTAGGAATGTTATTCAATTGTTCAAGATCAAATTTGATACTCTTAACTATTTTATAATTATGCCTACCTAGGTAGCTTTCTAACCGATCAGTGTCAATTGAAGTTAGATTAAACATCAAGCAAATTCTGTTGCCTTCTGTAAGAATCAATCTTTCAATAGTGTATTTGCCAATCGTTTTTGACAAATCATTTAATACGTTATTATATTTTGTTAATTTCGAAATATGTATCAATTTATCAAGTGCACTTTCATAATTGTTCTGTCTTATAAAATAATCGACAAATAATTGGCTCACTTCTGATTGTTGACACCATAAATGTGCGTATTTTTCAACGATTTCTACAGGCAGTATACTTTGATAGTATTCAGTGAATTTATCTTGATAATTTTTCAAAAACTGGAAAGCATTTTCTAGCTTGTTCAATTTTATATTTGATTTATAAACAATATTAAGAAAAATAGATGAAGATGTAAAGTATTCAACGCATAAGGTTCTATATATTTGATGCATTTCTCAAAACCTCCAAGATGGTAATGATATAAACCTTTAAAAGATGATGCTCAATCAATAATTATTATTGTTAAATTTAACCTAGTTCGTTTTACCTATCATTTTGTAGAAGAATTTCTTATTTGTTTCAAAAATCTTGTTATAATTTTTCATCAAAAATATTTCTAATATTTCTAAATACTTTACAATGAATTCATGATCTTGGCTAGAATTTAATCTTGGTAAATTAAGGAGAAACTCATATATTTCATGTTCAGAATATTTTTGAGAAAGAGTTTCAGTTCTGCTGACAAAATACATATTGAAATAATCGAATAAATTTTCGAAAAAATATTCAACATTGTCTATATTTAAATTATCTTGGTCGATATTCAGAAATTTCAGCAATTCATTAAAATTCCTAGTGAAACTTTTCTTGATGTCTAACTTTTCTTTCAGCTTGAATTTATTCACAAAACAAGGATCAGAATAGATTGCCGAAATATATCTTGCTGTATCGGTCAACACAAATAACTGCATCAAATAATCACCAGATTTTATTAAATGAAACAGGGTAGAATTTAAAATTTTACTTTCAAAGGCTTGATTGATTTTTAATTTTGTGATTTCAGAAATATTCACAATTTTACCAAGTTGATCCTCTTTCTCACAGCGGTAAACCAATTTAGCAAGATCAATATTTGGAATCACATTAAAATGTGACAGATGTTTATGGTATTCACTGAAACTATTGAATAAACTTTTACAAATCACAAATATTTTGTTTGCAGTTTCTCCAATCTTATCATGGTAACAATACAGTTCATAATAAACAAGACCAATAATTTGATTTAAGCCAATGAATTTATTCTTGTTTGATTCGAGTTGAAAAAATAAACAGTAGAATAAATTTGCAGCTTGCTCAATTTCATTAGATTTTTTTAATATTTTAATAGGTTAAGCTTAACGACGATACTCTTGCTCAATTTTGACTTGGTTATTTCCTGTTTTTGATAAATTTCATTCAAAATACCAATTGCTTGTTTGAGAAAATTTGAACCAGCAACATTTTTCGTTCTAATATATGCTTCAAAACATGTATAATTGAGAGATGAATAGAGGATTTTGTCTTCAATTGATGTTTTGGAATAATTGATAGCAAATATTTTTGGAATTATTTCAATTAATATATCTGGGTCACACTTGAGTATTTGATAACAAATATATTCCAGGTAATATAAGGAAATATTATCAGAATAAAAACATGCAGAGTTAGCTAGATGTGATTCTAAGCATTTCTCAAAAATGAATGAAGAATTAGTATTTTTATCACTTGTTTTATGAATCATTGCATATAAAATCAATTGACATAGATGACTTTCTATATTATCTTGATTGATATTAACTTGAGAAAGTTGATGAATCAAAACGACAACGAAAGTGTTATGAAAACTGGTGAACGAAAACTTACGAAATATTGTTCTGTATTTCAAGCGGAACTGATAACCGTAAAAAGTTCAATTATGTCCGTTAACTGCATTAAATTTAAAAACAATACGGTAACAATGAAAACCGATTCGATAACATCAATATTGGCGTTAAAAGATCCGAACTCAACGACACCACTTGTCAAAGACATTCATCGCTTACTAGACTTATTCGATTACAGAAATATCAATTTCGTATTTCAATTGATTAGAGGTCACCACAAAAGCATCGGTAACGAATTGGTGGAATGACTGGCATAAGATCGCGCTACATGTCATTCGGCAATAGCTTATAATCGTATACCAGTTTCGTATGTCAAGAAATTGGTCAAGAGTATGTCAGCTGTGAATATAATAATAATAACATCGATGTGATGTTCAGCGAACAAGAAGTCACACATTGTGTCAACGTTTAGAATCCCAAGAATTCTCCGGGTGAGGACAGATTCACAGCATACAATCAAAACTGTACACAAAACAGATCCGCATTTCCTCACAAACTTATATAACAAGTGCTTTGAATTAATGGTTTTTCCCAAAAATTAGAAATAAAGTGTGATCAAAGGTCTCAAAAAGCGTAGTAATAGAGACTTCTATCTCACATCTTCATATCGACTGATCAATCTTCGGTCCGTATTCGAGAAGATCTTTGAGAAGCTGTTGATCAACAGAATTATGTACTTTTTGAACTCAAATCAGAAATTGAGCCCAACACAATATATCTTTACGCCACAGAAGAGCACGTAATGTTCTTTACATTCATTGATAAATAAAATTGAAAAAGCATTTAATAATAAATGATTCACACTCATCATCTCAGTGGACACGACCAGGGCTTTAGATAATACCTGGTGGCCAAAAATCCTGTATCAGCTCAGGAGGAAGAACTGTCCCAAAAATTTGTACAGATTTACAGAATCATATTTCAGCGACAGATTAGTCAAATTAAGATATTTGAATGAAGATGTAGATAAAGATCTAAACGAAGGCTGTCTTTAAGGAACTGCATGCGGGCCTTACTTCTGGAACATATATTATGATGATCTGTTTGAAACACCACTTAATCAACATAAGGACATCGAAGCATATGCTGATGATACGTACCTATTAGTGACAGCCGATAGAATTGATGATCTCGAAGTGCATGCAAGCGATCTGATCGAAAAGCTGTGCAAATGGTCTGAATTGAGTAAACTTAAGTTTAATCCGATCAAAACTCAAAGCGTTTTATTTACGAAAAACTCATATATCGAGAGCCTGATATCTACTTATTGAGCTACAAATTACAAATCTCGAGCAATTTGAGACACTTGGAACAGTTTGAGACCCAGAGAAAAAAATTACTGGAGAGCTTATGGGGATCGAAGATTGTCTCATAGTGACATGGGAGTATATCAATGATTAGTTCACTAGTTTAGCATTTGCATCGTTTGTCAAAGCAAAGGCAAGAAAAAAACTCAATGAGCTCATCGGAAAAATAAAAAAAGTTGAGGTTCACCTTTTATACTTGGATACCGACTCAGTTATTTTCCGTTATACTGATGGCGAACCGTTTCCTGATGACCAACTTGGGTGTTTAGCTGACGAAATAACAAAAGATTATAGGAAGGGAGCTAAATGTACTAAATTTTGTAGTTTAGTTTCGAAAGTATATGCTTTGTAAATTTGACCGAAAGATGCGAATGAACCTGTTGTACCAATAAACCTAAATTTATTATTCTAACTAAAAAGGCTCTTTCAATTATTAACTTGGAAGAGATAATACGTGTTGAAAGAGATGCCTACTTTGAACATGTTCTTGTTGTTATTAATAGTGACAAGCAACATATTGTTTATACAAAACATTTTAATAAAACATTTAGAGCTATGTCCAACAAGCGTAGGCTCAACGAAAATGATACACTTCCCTATGGTTATGTAGACTGATATATCATTTGTGAATTAAGATGTCGAGAAGATGGAAGTTGGAAATGTCTCACATCTATAGTCGAAACATCCTTCCAATATGCTAATTGCCGGCCCTTCAGGATCAGGAAATACATTTTTTAGAGATTTTTTAAAGAATCATGATGTTACTATCGCAAATATCTCAAAAGAAAAATTAATAAAGGTCATCTATGATTACGGCAAGAAACTTCTATGAAGCATTTGAGTAATATCGACAAAAAAATTGTGGAAGGTTTACCAGAGGAAGAGGATGCTTTAGATTATGATCTCATAATTCTCGATGATTTGATGGCTGATAAGAGTACATACTAAACTTATTCACAAAGGGATCTCATCATAATAATCAAAGTGTTATTATTTTGACCAAAAATTTGTACTACCAGAGGCCTATTGTTCGTGATCTTAATTTGAATGCTTACTATCTGATTATTTTTAGAAGACCTCGCGATAAAATGCAAATTATTACGGTGGCTAAACAGACACACCCTGGTATCACGAGTTATTTTTATGTCTGCATATGATCAAGCGAATCACGCTCCTCATGGCTATCTGATTCTTGACTTGAAACAAGACACTCTTGAAAATTTTAGACTTAAGACACGCATCATTCGAAGTAAGGAAACAAGTTGAAAGTTTCTACCAATCTACTTCTCTCCAAACTAAAAAATTTGCCTAAAAATTTGAGGCAATGTTTAAACAATATGAGTGTCATTTATAATGAGGGAGGGAAACTTAAAAAAAATTGTTATTTAAAGAAATGACATGTGAATATAGTTATTTCGAAGCTCTATTTGAAATCGCTCCAAATATTGAAAAGTAAAAACTTAAACTAAGCAAGTTTGAAAAAAGAAAACTTCGATTAAAAATCAGTCTAATCAACGAGTTACTTAAAAAACCTATAATTAAAGCCAGAAGACCAACACTAGTAAGGCAAAGTGGTGGCTTTCTAAACATTGTAATATAAGCAGTAATAACAGGCCTTAGTGATATATTGAGACATGAAATCTTCTAGAAAATTTTTCTTGTTACCCCATTTGAACAATAAAAATGACAAAGTTTAAGTTTGTGGCAGTAGAGAACGCGTTGGAAAAGGAACAAAGAAAAGAGTTTGTTAATAAAAACTTCGGTACCTTAATGGAAAAATACAACATTCTATTTTTCATCATTAAGAATAATGAAATAAAACGCTCATTTGTAAAACGGTTCAATAGGACATTAAAAAATAAAATGTTTATATGTTTCACTAAGCCGGAGAAAAGATGCTATATTGACGATTTAAACTCTTTAATTGTGGGTTACAATAATTCTTACCATAGATCAATTAAAATGGCATCTTTCGAAATCAACGAATTAAATTAAAAGAAAGTTTTCAAAAATATTTATGGTTTCAGCTCGAAAAGTGAGCTATTGAGGAAATTTAAAACAACTATAATAAATCAGGTCGAGAAAGTGAGAAAGAAGTACACACTTGGACTGCTAGATCGAGGCTATTAACCGGTAGTAACCAAAGTGGGAAAAAGTAACGTTGAAATAAATCCTGTATCTGATTGTTGCATAAAACAAGGGTTTTATGAGAGTATACAAGTTTTGTGTAATTATATCAAAAAATTTAATCTTTTCGAATCCCTCTTCACTCGAGTTCCAAAATTGAAATACGATATAGTATCTAATAGAGTGAAGTTGAAGGCAGCTGAAAAAGATGGAATTATTTGTTTCCCTTATCTGGGGGAAGAAGACCTAACTGATCACAAATCTCCTACACTGTATTATAAAGCTAACTTTCTATTGAACTTCACTCGTTTAAACAGAAGACTATACATATGGATGTAGATACTAATATTTTTAAAGAAGGAACGCTCAAATGTCGTGTTGCTTGTGAACTCAACGCTGGTTTTCGATCTCCCTTTTTATATTGTGACATAGTTTAATATAATTTTGTTGGAGATGATTTTGCGCAACTGTTAAGACTTGTAGAAGTCCTAAACATATATATGCTTGAATCAAAACTATTTCTACATAAGACTGCGTGTTTCATTAGAAAAACTTTTAAAAGCGATAGTAAAAAATTGGGGAGGCATTGCTCCTGGGAAAAATCTTAGATTCGCTCTTTAAACAAATTGATATGAGTATTCGCGATAGATGTATTACCCAATCACATCAAACGTACGGATATAAATGCGACTTTGAAATTAGACTAGGTAAAAGCAAAGAAGCAAAAGTCATTTTTAACTGCTTCTTTATGGTATGAAGATGATCGGAAATCCCTGATTGTATAAACTAAAAAAGGTCATCATTTTTAAGGTCTAATAAAGATGATGAAGACATGGTCGAAAGAAATTGAAGTCATGGGTACGATTAATTTGGAGATGTTTGGGCAAAGCAAACCTCTAATCGGGGGTGTTAACCTAAGCTTAAGCTCATACATGACTAACAAACTTTTAGTTTGATGGTAAAGCCTGATGTGCGTATTGTTTTTGTCGAGTTCACAAAAGCAACCATTTTTATGCACAGGTAGAAACTCTCTAAAGCTGTAGTTGAGGGTCATCTTAAGTCGTTAGAAATTTCTAATGCAATATTTTCCCTCAGAAGTTTTGTTGTTGATTTAACTATTAACAAAGGGACAATGGACACAATTATAGATAATGTCAGATTGGTCAATTGCCTAGACGTTCATTTGTAGGGCTTATTTTAACCAACAATTTAAATGGTTTTTTGCACTAAATCATTATAACTATCAGCAGTTCAATATGAATTAGTTAGCAATTTATATGGATGGGGTTAAAATCTGAAGATGCGTTTCAACCAGATTTTTCATTAGGTCTTTACATAAGAGAATACTTAAGCATTATCAAAGCAATCAATGAAATGAATAATGACTCTTGCATTACGATTACTAGTGAAGATTATGTGAAGGGGAACCTTCTTATCAGATTAATTTTACACCAGATCTATCCACACGGTGCTGCGCAACAGGATATTTGAGTTCTCCTAGATTCGGTTCTATGAGGATAAATATTCGTTTCAAGGAGTCGCTTGCTCAGACTATCACACTTAACATAAATGGATTTTGATAGTGTCTTAGAGATTAATCAAGAAAGAAATCCAGTATTTAACTTTAGCTAATGAATACTATCTTTATAAGAAAAATACTGAAAAAGTTCCCTTGTTTCAAGGGTGTTTTTCCTCTCGATTTGATCACCTAAAATATTAAATTTCCAGCAGCTGTTATAGTCAACACTCATACTTCTTATAAACCAGGTGAGCACTGGGTTTGTATCATAATTAACCCTAAAACAGTAATTCGTGGGTCAAAATGACCCAAAGGTTTATCAAAACTGTTATATTTAATTAATGCAATTTCTAATGTTAATCAAATTGATAGTATTTTCAAATTAGTATATTCAGGTCATATAAAGCAATAAATTAATTATTTACAATTTTTATATTTAAATTTAATTGTGTTTAAAGTTAATTCTATTTGAG
>JAQFZT010002421.1:0-11666 GCA_034696325.1 Camisiidae sp. | reverse complement strand
GTTTTTATAAGTATTGAAATAGAAATTAAAATTAATTGTCCATTAGATACATGTTCCCACACATCTCTTTATTCTAATCCATAATTAATTTATCATCGAGTATACGGTGACTATCAAATAACATACATTATCATTATAATTGTGTAAATTCTTCATTAACATTATTTTCATGAATTAGAAAAAGTAAATGATATCTAATGTCAATCATACTCTCTAATAAATTCTTTTAAATTCTCGATTAATGTTGCATTTATGATGAAAATTGCCTGAAAATAGTTTTCTAGGGTCTATTCAAATTTTTCCTCATCCACCGAAACAATATTCTATACTTTTTAAAATGAGGAAAAATTGCATTAAAGCTTCATTTTATTCAATCGAATAATTATTTCTCAATTTCTATACCTTTAAGACATATATTTCAAATTATTAAAAAAATACAAACTCAATGTTGATTAGAAGAAAGTGATATATTATAAAAAACAATGATAAAAATAGTTTGGAAAAAATAAATGCCATTATTTGTCTTGAAGGTTCCCTATGGAATTCAATTTGTGAAGAATGTATAACTTTTTAAAGAAAAAGAATTGATAGATATTTCATGATTTTGATTTCGATACATATGATTCAATTAAGCTCATATTCTAATTTTTTAGAGTATTTTAAAGTGATAAACAGGTTCAGAACATTATGAATTTGGACAAATGAAATATAGCCCTTGAAAACAAGTCTGGACTGAGTTGAACAAATACGCTGCTTTAATTGAAATACCAAACCAGAACTTAATAAATTTTGTGGTGCGAAATCCGGGCAGATGGGGTTCAAACAGAGTAAATGGCCATAATTCACAGCTATATAGTTGAGCTAAACATTATTTCTTTTTGATAGGTTCAACTGTATAGCACGTTTTTTGCAACAACTTTTAGCTTTAATTTGTAAGAAATCATGCTTAAGGTTTATCCATACAATGCTTTTTCTATGGAAAACATTTACGAATGTACAATCAGTTCAAAAAATATATGAACGTCAACATGCAGAAGTAGGTTATCGCGAGTTAACGCGTTTTCAGATTTTTCTAAAATCAATCTCCTTAACTCCTATACAAAGTTTGAGTATATGCTCAGATGGGAAAATTGGTCACATACTATGTGAGCCGACAGCTCCATTCGGAGTTCAGGCTGATGTCCATTAAATGCAAGGATAAGATCCCTCTATAGGCATTTTATGTAACACATCATTGACTTAATGCAAAATTTATACAACATAACATAAAATGCCTATAGAGGGATCTTATCCTTGCATTTAATGGACCTTAGCCTGAAACACGAGTGGAGCTGTCAGCTTACATATGTATCCATCATTATGGAAAAGATTCATTAGGATTTGCAACTCATAATCTCAATGCTAATACTCATTTCTACTCAATACCATTACTCATCAACATTTAAATTTCTGTATAATTCTTTTAACTGATTGTTAATTTACTTCAAGTTGAAGTTAACTAATAAAGTGTAAAAACCAAAATGGAATTTATACAAAATCCTGCTATCAATGAATAAAAGAGATATAATGGATGTAATCCTCACTTTCACATCCAATTTGCATATCTATAAGCAATAACTAATTATCTAAGACTTTTGATAGGGTAAAAATAGACCAAAAGTTTAAAATTAGTTCTATTTGAATGAGTAAAGTTAGGATGAAATCATTTTCCCGCCCATTAAAATTGTGAACCCACTTATTCCGCTTATCACCCCTTCACTCTCAATTTATGAATTTATTTGATTTATAATGAGTGAGTACAACTTTTTCAATCAATGATTTTAAGCTGACATTATGTTAACAGGCATTCAAGATAGAAAAAATAGTGAGACAGCGATTGTTATCATTAACTGATTACTTGCCGTCTCGGAAAAAGCGATGTTTAAGTGATGCGTTCTTTTGTGAAGGCATTTGCGTTCTTTGCAGAGTGTAGTGACGTGTTCAACAAGATAAAACAGAGATATCTTGTGACATGGCATCACTGCTTAACATTACGTAAGTTCAGATTTATTCTCAAGATAACTGATTGAAATAAGTTCGCAAATTCGTTATATTGCGACCCATTGCGACCCATTGCATCCCATCTTTCAATTGCCTCACAATTCCTATATCAAAACATGTCTTATTTCAGAGCTTCCGACCAAATATTAAATCAATTTCTATATTCAAATGCAAATCTAAATAGGTTTCACAATTAATGGCATCAGAGATTTTTATTAAAAAAATTCATCGAGAAATATCTGTAAATTTACAATATATGTATGGGATCTTTTTATGATCAGTTTTAAAATCAACTTAAGACTAAAACAAGGCATGAGTTAAGGAACGGGTTATGGGTTTTAGGGGGATCTAGAAAGTCAAGCGCTATTTTCTAGCCTCCCGGAACATTGATAAAACCCCCGCCCAAAAAATACAAACCCCCCTTATCAAAAATCCAAAATAGCCATTTTATTGAGCTTCTCAAGCTCAGTCGAATGATACTCATCATGACTCTCCAGCTCCCCGATCTTTGATTAAAACTACTTTAACATGTTTGAACCTATATGTGACCCATAATGCAGTTTTTGTTCATATTTGGCAACCAATGTTTGAGTTCATATGTTTTACCCAATTTTAATTACCTTTGGGTCCCAAGAAAAAAATAGAATGGCCAAAGAATCTCGAATTTTATCTTTGGGTGAATTTTTGTTTTTTTGTACGATTAAATTGGATTTTATTAGAGCTCGGGCTAGAAAATTATGAAGGGTGTCTTCCGACTCTGCTTGACAAGTTTAATTAAATAGCTATCTCGAATTTTTTCTAAGGGGTCCGTATATTTTTGAGTTGGTTCGGGGGGCTAGGACATAGCGCCTATGGGAAAACATCTACGAATAAAACTATACATATGGAAATTGAAAACTAAATTGCTTTTTAATCACAGTTCCCATTTTAAGCCTCAGCGCCAATTTTTTCTCACATTCTTCTATTAATAACTTTTAATGTGAAAAGTTTTAAAGAATCCAATCAAGCGTTTAGTGTGCAATTTTTTTATTTCGTTTTTCTTCATAATGCGTGTTGTATTATAAAAAGTTTGGCAAAATATTTTTTTTCAAACTAAAGTTATAAGAAATAATTTTGGAAAGAACATGTTTGGACATTTTGGTGTCCATGAAAAGTCCTGCGATTACTCATTGATGAGATGATAGAGTTATTTTGAGAAAATGAATCAAAAGCTCGGATATTGAGCGGTACTATTATTGGATTAAATGAATATTTTTCTATTTAGATGATTTGTGTGCTCATTTATTTACTTTATTTACGTACTTATGCCTTAATTTAGTCAAATATTAGCTATAATTATTAACTCTTAAGCTTAAATTGAGACTAATTGAAAGCTATTTTTATCGGTCAAATCTATATAAGCAATGATAAAAGTTTTCTATTTATTTCTAACGAACACATTTATGAAATGAGTAACGAGTCTATATCTAAGATTAAAAGACATACTGTCGTAAAAGAAGGAAAATTAGATTTTTTATGATTCATTTAATATTGTGGATCATTTTTCTTAAGTAATTGAGTAATTATTATCATTTGAGTTAAAGGTACGCTTTAATTTCACAGCAAAGCGAAATTTTTCAAATGAGATATTGAACATAACTATTTTACTCTCTATTCGCTCTCTTGGGATTCAAGCCTAACTCATAACTCATACTGTACTTAACGCAGAAATTTCAAACAACTCTATGTTTTCGAATAACAGCCTTATCGGCTAGACTTGGTTTCACTCAAATTCATTTCGTCCAAAAACCTGTTTTACAACCTTAAGAGTGAATTGAGCCCTGAATGCAATAATGAAGCTTTGAAATACCCATTTTACAAGTTTATCATTTTCAATTGAAACTCAACAACCAAATTTCAATTCAAACTAATAAAAAGTTTATTCAGATTTTTTTGTGCACTGTATTGTAACTTATATCTCATAAAATAATTTTAAGTAACTATATCAGAGTCATGCTGTGACATTAATGACTTGATCTAACATAAAATTTTCTATTTTTGCATCTATAGTAATCTTTCCCATTGTATAACTATAGTTATAAAGAAAACTATTAGAATGAATACTCAAAAGTGAATAAGCGTTATTTTAAGCTTCATCGTTTCAAATGTAGTTTTAATTTAATTCAATAGCTCTGACATTTAATCTATGATAAGTAAAATAACTGGTCTTCAAAGAGAAAACAAGTCTGTTTCATATTAATTCATTCAATTCAATTTCTTTAGGGTTTAGTTTCAAGTTTGAAAATGGGATAATTTTTTTGAGAACCAATAATTTAAGGGATTGAAAGCAGGGTATAATTTGAACGAAATGAATTTGAGTGAAACGAAGTGCTTCTGTCTTATCAAGTTTCTGATTAATATCTGAATCCATCCAAATGCATACTATGGTGTAAGAGTTATTACACTCAATGTGGAGTCTCAGTATTTATGCTGAAATTAAGTGATGTGACACAATCATATTGATTCTATCTATAAATTTCATTGGATTAAAAGCATTGAAGTTATTTTATCGTAATATAAATAGTGAAACATTTTTGTGAATAGCCATTTGAATTTTCTTTTCCATTCTAAAGACAAACTAAAATGAATTTTTCTCAATTGCTTTCAATGCCAAATATGCAATTCAGTAAAAATTGAAAAGAATACTTACAGTAAATAGTAATTTACAAATATAATTAAATCGTGGAATTGAAAACATGGAAAATTCAGTGATTTATACAGATTAAACATGAGGAGAGCATCAGAATTTAATGAGTAATTATGTTGTGGTTATGAGTTGTCAAACCTTTTTGAATCCCAATCATTTCCAGAATGAAAAATTAAATTTTTATAATTCTGTAATTGAACTTATTGTTATTTAAGGTGATTTAAATCAAGCTTTATAATACAGTCAACTTAGAATTTATATCACGCTAGGGTTGGCATTTCATATAAAATACGGTATAATACATAGCCATTGAAATTTTTAGAATAATACATGCACTGAAGCGCCATCTATTAAAAAATTTTAACTCAAAAAAATTGAAACTCAAAATTTTAAACTACTTTCAAGTGAATAAATAATAGAAAAACATGAGTTATTTATTTGATTATTCTAATTGTAATAATGAGTGGCAAATACCAAATTTTGTCTTGTGATAATGAGAATTGAGATTTAAAGTTTTCGAAATCAATTTTTCAATAATTAACATTTTAGAACATTGATTACTCAGTGATTTTTATGACATATTAAATTTTCATTTTAAACAAAATACATGTAAGATACTATACTATACATGTAATAATACATGAGCGAAAAAAATGTAATGTATTTTGTCAACGCTAATCACGGGTATGTTTATATCTTTAAAAAAAATTCTGCAACAATTCTGAGAATATTGAATAAAATTGTGTCTTATCTTAAGTATTTCTAAAGTAGAAATTTTGAAAGAAAAATGCTAGACAAAAATGTCAAATTTAAAGAAGAAGAAGTTTGAAAAAACATGAAAGTTGTCGAGATATTTTTGCTACTAATTCAGTAATTTGATACAGAATTATCATAATGTAAAAGAAATATGAATCTTTGTTAGCACTCCTTCATAAACTATTTTCTTCTTCACAAACACTTATAAATTCAATATTTGATCATTTTTTTCTTTTTAAATATTCATTTGATTTTTTCTCGACGTTTCTGAGTATACTTTAGTAGAAGAAATAAAAAATTTAAATACAAATACTGATAAAAGGAAACTTTAATCAGATCTTAAAATTTTTGGTCGAATTATTCACTGATCTCACATTTTATTAAATTTCACAGTATTTCACAAGATAAAACAGAAGCTTGAGCTCAGCTTATTCCAACTCAAGCTCAGCTTATTCCAACTCAAGCTTAGCTTACGCTCTTCACTAACTATAACGACTAAGACATTTTTTATCTTAATGAAAATCAATAAATCTAAACAATAACTTTTAATATTATTCTAGAGAGCGTTAAAAAAATTTCAAGAGATTATAATCAAAAGTTTGAATGCTTGAAATTAATATTGTAATTTCAGAATCCCATTGGGTTTGGTCCAGTTTGGTTGGGGTTTGTGTCAGGTTTGGTTTCAAGTTTTTTGTTTTCGGTTCTGGTTCTAGTTATTGATAAAAAAAATTGATTTGAATAATATATAAGAATTTGTTAAAATTTGCACAAAGATTAAAAAAATGTATTAAAAGCTTGAAAGTCAAACAATACTTCAAATCTCTAAACTTATGCTATACTTATGCAAACGATCGGTTAATGGCATCAGTATTTAATAGAAAATATCAATGCTTTATAAATCTGTTGAAATTTAGATAAGTTGAAAGCTGAGAAACATATTCATAATAATGGTGTCATTTAAAATGAAAATTGATTCGTTCTGCTAAATAGATATTCTTATTTTTCGTTACTTCCATTCATAACAGTTGAGCTGTATTTTTGAAATGATTTGAGTTGAACCGATTTGATCGAAGATAAATAAAAATATAGCATTGTATGCATAAACTAACACAATGGGAGTTATAATGATAATTATTTGATTTTTCTTTCTTCTCATACTATTATCTGCACACATACTAATTTCATTGCATTCTAATGATGTCTATCATCTTTTCATTTTTTGAGACAATTGCGTGAAAGTAGAACACGACTAGTTATAAACTTCAGTAAAACAGATCATTTCCATCAAATATATTTCAAAAATATATAGGTTATAAAAAATATTTTTGCATCATTTTAATAAAGCTGATAGAGATGAATACAGTAGATTTGAAACTGAAGTCCTATGAATTTTGAAGTGGTTCAATATTTCAAAAGTATTTTATGAAATTGAAAGTTATTTGTAAGATATAAGTTCAGTCGTAATCCTTATAAGTGGACGTGAGTGGATAGCAAGAGTACATTTAAGGGGTTGCCTACGATTGTGTGCTATCATATTGAAGGCCCCTTTAATCAACTTCACGTCCACTTAAAAGGATTACGACTGAGTAGTTCCGTATCTTAAAACAATTTAATTGTAGAAAAACTCATAACAGATTTAGATTTCTTATTAAAATAACTTATAATTGATTTTTTGCGAAATTTTATTTAAATTTACAATTTTTTGTTCAATTAAATTAAATGATTGATTGTTTTATGAAGAACTGAAGTTAAATTTATTGACAAACTCTATATATATAAGTTGACGATATATTTGAATTTGTAGTGAGATTTGAAAGTGAATTACTTCTATTCGAAAGAGTTTGCAATGAGAACTACTGAGGATTTACTTTCTAACAAAAAATATTGGTTTTACTTATTTAGATGAGATTAGAATGAGAAACTTAATCCAAATAATTGATTCTATGTATCAATGAGATGATAATCTGCTGAATTTAATTAATAATTTTGTTATCTTTCGTGGACCATAAGATAGTTACCGAGCGATACAGTATGAGTTTGACGGACCAGACATGCAATGCAATCCAATTTATCAAAAGACTTACGCCTTCACTGTATTCAAACCTTTATAAACTTGCAACAGCTGTCCATCAATTTTTTATCAGCACTATTTTCCAGTCATTTAATTCGCAAACTTTAGATTATATTTCGGTCGACTACATATTTACCGATATGTTTCCTATACTACTAAAGTATTATTTCATATTTTCTCGAAACAAATTAAAGATCAAGTTCTTTCACAAGTTTGTTCTGAAATGCATGAAAATTCTTAATAAATGGATTCTTATCTAAATATTGTGGACCCTCTTAAAAATGGGTGTTAGACAATATATTATGAGCATTAGATTCTGTAATTGTAGCTATAATTTAGTGTTGGCCTCAATAAATAGGCGTCGAATCTTATTTTCAATCAACTGAATTTCACTGGAAGCCAACTTAGAAGCCAACAATTATTGCTTTCTTAGGTTTTATCTTTTCGAAACATAGTATTTACTTTCTTCTTCTTTTTCAAGTCCTTTAAGATGACCAAAAATACAAACTATGTGTGAACTCTGTTTATGTTGCACTGAATTGGCTTCCGTCAAAATAAAGTAAATGTGTTAAGAATATCTAAATCCAAAAAATATCTATATTTGGATCTAAACAGTCATAATTATTATAAAAAGTTGCCTTTATATATCTCAACTCTATCTGATGTATTCCTTTTACATTATGAATCAATTTATTAATTAATGGGTCGGAAACATGAAAATGATTTTATTCTTAAGAGTGATTAATTGTGACAAGATTTGTAAATAAGTTTTGTTTCAGTGATGAAATGAATTTTGTGAATATATTGAATTGAAGCTCTATTGTATAACTGAATGTTGTATATTTGCATAAATAGATCAACTAAGGATTGAGTTAGTTATTCATAGCAGATTAGGTCACATATGTTAAACAGGATATGTTTATTTCCGAATCTAATAGGCACAACTTTTACTTATTCCTAAAGTATAGCCTAAATAATTCAAATAAATAAACACAATTCTGAGTTAGTGTCAGCCCATTCAATATAACTTAATTGATATTTAATTGAAAATTATTTATAGTGTTATCAATGAATTACTTGATGATAAATAGCACTCATATCCCAAATCGAAAGCGATGGATTTGAGCTGAAACTCTATCAATTCTCAAACTCATTGCATTCGATATCAAAAATTATGTTTCGATAGCGAGTTTCAAACAGTGTTAGAGACTATATATCACATGCCCCTAAATATTGTGTCAAAGACAGACTCACTATTTATCAGCTTATCTTTAGAAGAAAAATATATAATTTTAAGTCTCATAAATTTATAAAAGAATTCACAAAAATATCATTTTTCTCAAATACAAATTTCGATGATTTTTCAATCTATTTTTCTTAATTTTATCAATTCATTCTTGTGACTCTCTATTGGCTAAAAGTTATGTGATATTTCAGAGCTCATGTCATTTAAATTATTGCAAAGAATTGTAAAAAACCGGTTCATAAAATTTCTATATTGTTTAAAAGGGTATATCTGTTCACTATAAAAGTTGTCAGATATCCCATTTTTAAAAATATAGAGACTTTTTTTAATAACCGGTTTTTGCGATAATTTAGATGACATGAGCTCTGAAATGTCACGTGACTTTTAGCCAATAGAGAGTCTGAAACTATTTTTAAGAAACTGAAAAAATACTCTTTTTATATGATAAACAGAATGAAAAATTGTTTAAAACAACATTATTGATTTGATTTGAGCATTCTGTTTGATATTGATTGCACAATGATATAAGAAATTATAAAATGCTCATGAATATGAATTGACGAAGAAGTTAAAAATAACTATTTTTATTGAGGAATAAGTTTTTAGAGATTTAGTTGAATAAGTTTTTAGAGATTTAGTTGGCAGTATTGAATATTACATAAATGAGATTTTTGGCGAATGAGAGTATTTTTGGTAGAAATACAATAGGAATAATTGATGGCTCTCTCGTGAATAGACATATTTTTATTTGATTGCAATTATGACTCTATTAGAAATGATGCAGAGGAGCAGCTATTCTGGACTGAGAGCTAATAGCAATAGTTATTATCCTATATATTGCTCACTTGGACTCATATGTTAATGGACAATACGATTGAATGGCGACCCAATGACAAACGCTCGAAAACTCTTTCGAAATCCCACGAGTGTTCTATGAGATCCAACTCTAGGCCTCTGACATCAATTACCGTTGAAATCAAGAATGGCGTCTATTTTTACTTTATAACCCCGGGATGTCTAACGAATTCTCATTTTATTCTGGAGTGTATATGAGTCACGGCTAAGAGCAAATTGCAGTAAACTGTGAAAAGGATACTTTATTATAACTAATCTTAAAATATAACTACAATAAAAACATAAGGTTAAGACATATATTTATTGTTATTTATCATTTTTTCAACAATTTTGTCATCAACATTTGCATAATAAATGCGCAAATTAACAAAATTTATAACGTTTTATAAAAATTGCAAGAGTTTCAGAATCAGTTTAATATGGCTACACTTCCTTTCGTCCAAATTCATTTGGTCCAAACTCTGAAGGATTCAAATACCCATTTTACAAGTTTATCATTTTCAATTCAATATAGAATAAACTCAAGTCAGTTCATCATCAGTTTATTAAGATATTACTTATCAAATAATTTTCGGTAACTGAAGCCAAGATATCATTAATTATGTTATTGAAAAAATTAATCACATTTAAGGTACATATAATGTTATCTATGAGTTACTGATATGAAAATAGTAATTAACAAATTTTGTAAAGCGCTGAACATAATAAAAATCAAGTCTTTCAAAAGTCTCTTGATTTACAAAGAGGACTAATTATAGTCATGAGAAATTTGTGCAAAAATATTTTTAAAATTATTGTTTGATTAGTTATTTTAATATGATTTAATCTGTGAGAGTCACTAAGTATAATGTGTAAAATAGTCTTCAAAGAGAAAACAAAAGTTAATTTCATATTAATTCATTCAATTTTTAAATTAAATTTCTTTAGTTTATTTCCGAGTTTGAAAATGGGATAATTTTTTTGAGATTAAATAATTTAGAGGATTGAAAATAGGGTTTAATTTGGATGAAATGAATTTGGGTGAAGTGAATTCGGATGAACTGAATTTGGACGAAACGAAGTGCTCCCGTTTAATATTTCAGACTTTAGATCGTTATTTTTGAACTACAGTATAATTTTTTTAATTCTTTTCAATTAGTTAATTGAGTTGTTTCAAAACAATCCGAATATTCAGTGAAAACTTTTTCCAATAAGTAAATAAATGTTTGGCTTATTTTTTAAACACTGCTTTGAATTAAAGTAAAAGATAAAGTTAATGAGATTGTAATGTGAATTTACATGAAAATGTAATTGTGAATAAATAACTGACTTATTCATAGAGACATGTTTACAGCAACCAATTAATTAATGAATTATGACGAACGGAAACCTAACATTGATTTAAACAAACATTTATATTGAAAATGAGATATAAATGTATAAAACTTACATAATTATAAATAAGAGAAAAGTTATTTGAAAACAAATACGAACTATTCATAACTTATGAAAGATAAGATGGCACAAAAGTTGATATAATAATTTGATAAAACAGTTGAAAGATTGTTTGAGATATCTTTATTACCGGGCACTGAATGAGAGAGTGTAAAAATAGCATTTTAAATGAGATGACTTTATGAGAGTCACATAAAGTACAGTATAAGATGTATCAGTTTGAACATTACTTTACAGTTGCATCGAATCACTTTTATGAAATCTACTGAATTCAAGTCTGTTGAGTATGCAATCAATGAGCACAGTTCTTACTCTACTGTTTTTCTTTCAATCAATTTATTGAATTGTTCATATATCGATTTACTAGTCTTCGCCATTATTTATCTTTCCTACAGTCCAGTTATTCCCTTACAGAACCTCCACTTCAACATCTCAACTTCATATTCAAATTCGTTTTTAATTATTCTAGATATTTATCTCTCCAAATTCATACTATATCTTTTGCTTTCACAATTAAATAATCAACACTTCATTAAATTCTAACATTAGTTCACTTTTTCTTCAATTCAATAAGTTTT
>JAQFZT010002420.1:0-11670 GCA_034696325.1 Camisiidae sp. | reverse complement strand
AACTTTAATGAATACAAACTTTAAAACTATAAATTTCTCGTGCATTTCTACGACTACCTGAAAAAGTATTGATACGAGTGTAAAAGAGAAATTTCAAAAATGAAATCATCCAAATAGTTTCCGTTATACTCAAATAGTTGAAAAATTTCAATAGACTCAAGTTATGTGGAATTTATTAGGAAAGTCAAAATTAAAGTAGAGCTCTTCTGAAATTTTTCTACGGATGGCATTTACAAAATGAAAAAGTTCCAGAAAATTAGTTCTTTGGCCCCCCTATACATTTTTGAAAAATAGAAAGTTCCTCATATACTTTGATATTTTGGAAACTTCCGAACCCACAAAATGACTTATTCACTGTTTTCAAGTCAAATGTCAAGGGTCAAAAGTCAAAAATCAGTTGAACACTGATCTGCTGACCACACGCTGTATCCAACTTTTTGTAAGAAAGTTTTTTCTAAGTCATCATTTTATTTCATTCGACTTCAACTTGTTGTGCAAATAGTGAGTTCAGAATTACTTTATTTCTAACTTCAGTTATCTTTTGTTTGAATACAATTGAAAAATGTACTCAATCATCATTTCTCAGTTTCTAACAAAGAATCCATTATTTGAATTCTCAATTCCAAAATATTCAATTGTTTGATTGGGCAGGTATTCGATTGAATTATTGCTCAATTTCATGAATTTTTATGAATATATATTTCAACTTCACTTTGAATTGAATCAATTTTCAAAATAAGAATTTCATGAAACATACATTCACACAGAACCAGAGATTCATAAAAAAAATGACACTATATTTATGATAGATGTTTGAAAATTTAATTTTTCAAAATCCAGCACTTTATTCACTGAAAATGGAATTACATTGAATGGAACTAAAACTTTTATCAAATATCTACTCTTTTCTTGTAAATTGTTTGTCTTCACTTCTAAAATGATCATATTATAAGTTCCAGTTCTTACACACATGAAAAAACTTTTAAAGTGAAAAACTGCTCTGACGGAAAATTTTGATTAAGAGAGAGTGTGAGTGTATAAGACATAAATTACAGCCATATAGAAGATGATACACTATTTGTGCCAATTGAACATTTCGTTAATGAGTGCTTAAGACTTAGGCTTAGAGAGACTTGAATTTACTTGTTAGAGGATTTATCAAACGTGATCATCAAACAACGGATTGTTCGGCAATTTATGATTATAAATCTTTGGAAACACTTTCGGCAGATAAATAGTTCTAATGTTTAAATAGTTGCTGTTTTCAACGTTCAAACTTTCGATTCCCGAAAGAACTAATTTTCAAAATTTTAACCAATTTTCCCAATTCTTATAAAAATTATAAACCTCACGAAATCAAGGAATTTGAGAAGAAATAAACTATTTTTGGGTAAAACTATATCAAACTAAAGTGAGATCAAAGTCTCTTGTAGACTGACTTATATTTTCATTTTCACATTTAGTTAAAATTCTCATAATATTCTACTGAACTTTTCAATATAATCCAGATATGAATACGATTTGCTTGAAAATTGACAATACTTTTCAACATTCATTGAATTTGAAATTCGAGAAATGATTGAACTTTTTTTAAGAAAATTTATTCCATAAATTTTAGTTTAAAAAACTGTATTAGAAGAAATTTATTCGGAAAAATAGATCATTGATCTGAAAATTCTCTGATTTAATCTTTTGTATTTTACTTCCCGAAAAATCCGTTCCCAAGTGATGATACAGTTAGTGATGGTATACTATATTACATACTGAATGCACACTTTTATGTCTTCACAAAATATTTGTTACCGTAAATTGTTTGCTCTCTAAGAGAAATAGATTTGATGTTGAAGTTTAAGATTCTAAGTTCGTATGAAACTAATACTCTACTCATTAATTTGATTATATGTTGTGCACGCGCTCACTTCCGGGACTGTCATTAAATCATTCTTAACCCGAGTCTCTATTAAAGGTCGTTAATGTCACAGCAGATAAATTCTATTCCTTTCAATATTAAGTAATAGAAGGCCCGAAAGCGATATGTTTCCAATAAATGCCTTTATTTCTAACGTTGATAGAGATTTTTCATGTGATATCACATACTTGTATAAGAAGAGAATATTGATTCATGTATTTAATGCGTATCGTGATCTCGAGTGCACTTTAATGATAAAAAATTTGAGAAGAAGAATATTGAACTAAACTCTAATTATGTCTTAAGATGCATCTGACGGAAATAATGAACTCTATCTTCAGGAAGAATTTGATTCATTTGCATATTAATATCTTTCTATTGGATACAATCAACTCAATACGTGCTCAATAGTTGGGTTTATTGAATGCGATCCAATGCTAGATATTAAACAAATGCACGAATGCCTTTACTACAGATCAGTTGTTGTATATTTCGCATTATGAATAATAATTTTTAAGAACACGAGTTTATAGTTTCGTACTTTCTGTCTGTCTGTCCGTTTGTAGCTAACAATACAGTACTTTAAATGTTGCCAAAAAATTTCTAAATTTCAATACTATTGAAGTGTTTAATTGCAGCAAAGATGATAAGAAGCATAATTTTGATGCCTAGGAAGGGATGTTTCTAAGCGACAATGCATATTGTTATGTAAATACATATAAACATCCAATTAAACAAATGCACGTGTGATGAAAGCATGTGTTCATAAATATAAGTACAGTTTAACCCCGTTATAGTGAACCCGCTTATAGTGAACGATTGCTTCAGAACATATTACTCAATACAATAAAAATTGTTCACGTTTAAAGTGAATCCCGGTTATAGTTGACGGTTTCGGCCGCACCGACCCATTCACTATAAGCGGGATGGATTGTACTGCATATTTAACTGAAAACAAAACCTAAAGCTTGACAACATGCTATACATGAGTTGTTTACGGTTGCTATGTTTGCGGACATCATAGATAGTTGTTTCTTGCACTGCAATCATTTAAATTGATAAATCATAAACTATTAGACTACGAGTTATAGGTATAATACAGAGTCAGTCTTGTTTCATACTTTACTTGAGGGTATTTTCTTGAATGAGAGTTTGGACGCATGAAAACTAATATGAAATATGATATCAGAGATACTAAAATCTCTGAGACTGATATATGACACAAATGATGGGTCATTCATAGCAAGCTTTCATTGGCTTCTATTCAAGTTATTCAGGTTTTTGGCACCAAATCAACAATTTATGAAAGTTCTGTCAAAAAAATGGAGTTATTGGTATAAAGACAGGAAATCAACGATAAGTCGATAAATCAACAAATGATTTCTCTGTTTACAATTGAGAAGAAGGTTAGTTATGATCCCAAAAAATCAAACTCATAGTATTCAGGGATAGTATTTATTGAACAAAATATTTCAGTCAGGATTTGGAAAAGAATCACTTGTGAATAAAAGTTTTATTTATGATTTTGTAAATAAGTTATTCAAAGAAAGAGAAAAGCCTCATATCATAGACTCAATTGATATAATGATATGATAATAGTAATGACTGACCAGCTTTAAGCCTATCATATCAAAGCAGTTGAAATTTTCTTTACTTTCTTTATATAAAAGTTATTCGCAATCATTGTTTTCCAAATCCTAAATTGAGAAAATTAATTAATATTTATATTTTTGTGTAAATATCTAAAACTGCGCCAAAAAGTCAAGTGAATTCATAATCTAATGCAGTGTCAAAATGGTGTGATTTTTGACACCAATATTTAATTCAATCGATATTTCTATGCAAATTCTATGAAACTATTAACTAGTTATGAGACTAACATTTTTCAGCAAAGAAAGTGAACGAAAATATGCTTAAAAGTGAAATAACATACGAATTTCTTACTTCAATCCACAAAATAATCTCTGCAATGATATTGTTGAAGAAAAGTAATCAAATCTATTTAAGTCAAAGAAATTATTTGACACTCTGATGAAAAAGTGTGCCCTCATCTAATCAATTATTACTTTATTGAGACAAGTATTCAATGTTATTGTAAACTTATATCTCTTAATGTTAAATGAAATGAAAGGTAAAAAAGAATGCTATGGTTGCAAAATTGAGCATTTCTGAACACATTGACTGATATATAAATTATACGACTTCTAACTTCTAATAGGAGTTTTGTAACTGCTCTGAAATGAGAATTCCTGCTGATTTCGTTAAGGAATTCTCCGATAATTATCGAAAGACTGATGAAATCAAAATCTCATTATTTTTGCTCAATTCTAAGCATGAAATTGATTCCGAGGAAAAAGTCCAAAGTTTTACGCGTTTTCATTTCCTCTGATTCTAGACAGAGCCGTAACTGAGATTTCATGGTCATAAAGTAAATGAGTGAGAAGTTATTTAGTTATGTTTAGTTTTTCATCGTTTGATTTTGAAGATTTCGTTACAAATTTAATATAATATTTTCATTAAAAATACATTTAACATATCTATTTGAAGAGCAAAATAGTCAATCGAAAACTACCATTTGTAACATATAATTAACAAAGTGTAGCGTTAGGTCAAGTAATGTCAGAGTAAAGGTAGTGTCAGTCAAATGGGATTAATATCAAAGAGTTAAAAGAATCCTTTTAATCATAGGCTGAACTCAGTTCTCATTTTAACTGATTTGAGTCATACTCGGGTGCAGAAAAATCGAGACTTTTTCTATTTTAAAAAAATTATTGCGGCGGTCATTGCGGACACCGGAAATGGCACAAAAAAACTAATTATTAAGCTTTAGTCTTCATACTTACATCTCTGTTAATTAGAAATTTGTAGTTTTTCAGAAATAAATAAAAAATTTGTCTCAATTATACTTATGAATAATGAGATACAATAATTGAGAAAATTTCTATTCAACTTGAAATTTCATTCAATACTTGTACAGTAGTTTAAATTGATGAAAAAAGGAAAACTAATAAATAAACTTTAGAATGAAATCTCAAATTGAATAGAATTTTTCTCAATTAACTCTCATAACTGAATCATAAGTACGTTGAATTAGAATGAGAACTGAGTTGAGCCTGTGATTAAAAGGGATTTTGTGACTCTTTGATATTTGAGTTAACTTATAAGGACTTTCTGGTGTGAGTAAGAGGATGAGATAAGAACAATGTCAATTTATGCTTTCACTATATACTAAAATTACAATTAGCTGCTAATGGGCTGTTAACTTGTACAGCCCATCAAAAAAGACCATTGAATGCTTCATTTTATGACTCTGCTTAAGATTTAATAAGATTGGAAAAAATGGCTTAATTAACATAAATATAAAAATCAATTAGAAGTAAAACAGCCCATTAGCAGCTAATTCTAGTATATTTGCAATTAATTCCATAACTTAGTTTTTATTTTATTTCCCGACTGACACCGGAAACTTCATTCTTAGTAATAAAAACTTTATTACTATTATTATTGATAGTTAATTTTGAGTCGTTTATTATCCCTCAAGAAGACTTAACAAGAAGTCGAAAGCTCTTAGATTATAAGATCAATTAAATCTTAGTTTTTGTTCAATTTTTTGCGATTAATAAAACTTTTCGCCAAGTGTTAAGAGTTTTAGAATTGATTTAAATAGTTTTCGAGTTACTTTTTACGCTTCAAATAACTTAAATATGTTTTGAACATGATTGCCATGTTATTGCAGTCAAAGTTAAGACTCTGGTCACTCCAGACAGTTGAGCCTCACCTCATTAAAATCTTGGTTACCTTATTACGTAATAAAGAAGAAAACACTTTACCTTATTTTTATATGAGTAAAAATTATTACTAATTCAAGAAAATTCATCTTAAAATTTCTCATCCAAATAAGAAGCGTTTTTATCAATTTCATTGCATTTTCATTTGAATGAATCCTCATTTTATGATCTTTTTTGAATAGAGAAAGGAAATTTTTGAATTAATTCTGCGGCTATAAAATATTGAATATAACTTTTGGAAAAACAGATTTTTATTCTATACAAAACACAAGTTATCGATTTTTTCATTAGGAAACAGAATCATAAGGTTTCCAATAAAATAGTGGATGTTGTTGTTATAGCATTGCTTTCGGTCATCGAATTGTTAAAAGGGATGAATAGAAGTTTGAAGAGATCACCCGATGGGCAGTAACTATGATACTGATACAGGTATTAGAACTGATATGAGCTTATCATTGATAAAATAAGCTCTTTGTGCTTTATTTCCTGTCATTTCTGTCTTCAACTATGATTTGAAGTCAATATATGCCCTCAATTAGAGATAAAGTAGGAAAATAACAACAAATCTTAGCCAACGATGATTTGAATGCTCAAATAGTTAGTGATTGTTTAAATAACTTGCTCAATCAAATTATATAAACTCATCAATTGCATACTTAATCTTTATTTATCAATTTCTACTGACTATTCTTTCTCTAATCATTATTCTGATCATTACTTCTCTCTTCATCTGCATCATTGACTTCATTTTGCTCTTCGACTTCATATTCATTTTGCGGAGACTCTGAAAAAGGAATGGTATCACTCAATAATTGATCAATTAGTCTCTGAACTTGATTTTGAATAAATCTTGAGTCGACCGAATTTTCTGATAAGTTGTAATTCCAGTTCACGCTTGAGTTTTCCTCATCTTCGCTGATATAGACATGAGATCTTGATTGAGATGATGAAGAACTAGTATTCAATGGATTGGCTGAATCAATACTAGCCAAACGATTGCGAAATTCATTGAAAGTCTGTTCTAAAGTCTGTTGAAAGTCTGCGACTGATTCGTTATTCACTCTATTAACAGTTTCATCAACTATTGCTACTGAAGGTCTTCCATTGACCACTTCATTCCAGTCACTGTCTATTGAATCGTTCGAATAATAACTATTATTAGAATTCGATTCATCCAAAAAGTTATTTGTAATATCTTCGAGTGTCTCTTGTATTTCTGCGTTATTTTGATTACTTATTGCAATACATTCTGTAATCCTTTGACGTCTTTGTTCTGCATTTTCTAAGAGTTTGTCTAAATTGCTCAACATTTTCCTCGGTGTCTAGTCGTGAGTTAACCAATTGGTCGCGCAATAAATTCCTTTGATTGATAAGTATTTGTCGAAATACATTCTCCTGATTCTCGACTTCAAAGCTATCAAAATCAGTTTCCGTTCGAATGTTATGTCTGATAGTTTGGTAAACCTGTCGACAAAGAGGACAATAGTTATGTTCAACTGACCAGTGATGCAAACATTCGAAGCAAAACTCATGGCCACAGGTGTCAGTCGAGAGTTGCGAGATACCAAATCCAAACAAATCGGGCATTTATTTTCTGTCAAAGTTTTGTTTTTTTCAGTCATATCAGAAGTTTCATCGTCCGTATTGTCGTTATTACTAATCGATGATGAGATACCAATTCTATCCATTTCTTTTTCAATTATCAATTGCAAGCTATTTAAGTCCAAGACTCTTGTTTGAGTTCAACTCAATTTAATCTTATCTTAATTAGCGAGAAGTCAACTCACTTTTTCAATTTAATTTAATTGTTGGCTTAATCTAAATCTCGTGCATAACATCATTGTTTATCTCATTCTGTTTGAGTTATTGAATATAAACTTTTTCACAAAAAGAATTGCACGAAATATAAAATAAATTCTATATTCTAGGCATTTAAATTCCGCTCACTTTAAAATAGTTTTGATAAAGTTTGAAAATTCTTTTTATTCTGAGTCAAAACTTTAATTCTAATCAGTAATCAATGGAAAATATTTAGTGATAAACAAAACTATGAAAAAAAGCTTCAATACATCTTATAGTTCACTATTATTTAGATTTTAATGCATTAAACATTTCGGGATAAAAAGTTTTGATTCTGATTAATAAGTTTTTCCAGATTTTATCAGTAGATGAGAGTTTGATAAGATTTTGTGACTATAGTTCATATCTTTAAATCATTGGTAACTCAGAAAACTTGTAATATTATATATTAACGTTGTTTTTACAAATTAGACTCATTAGAAAATATGAATTATTGAAAAACATTTGATATCAAACTTTGATTTTAAAGTTTCAATTCCTGTCCGTTCGATTAACAGTAATTTAAAACATATATTTCACTTAAATAGCATTCTAATTATATCTGTAATGAAATAAAGAATATTCTGTTTATATTAAGCTATTCGGTTGAAAACTCCCACAATGTTTTTCAACTAATGTTATTAAAAAGCCTAAAAATCTCAGAAAAATCTAACTTAATTTATTTTATTCTTTTCAAAAATATGAGACTCTCGAACTTTTGATATTACAAGACCAAAGAAAAAGGTTAAACTATTGTCAAAGGAATTTTTCTTAGAAAAAAATAAACTGAATTAATATGAATATTTAATATTCTATCTAAACTATTCCCATGGTCCGCATCATTCATGCTCAATAACTTTTCTCATAAGTTTTCTAGAATATGAACGATGTTTCTTAAAAAGAGAGTTTTTGAAATATTGAAATAATATAAATGCTTAAATCTAATATAAAACACAACATTATAGTATTAGTCATAAAACATTTGAATTGGGTTTTAAAAGAAAAACACGGCTGACACGGATAGCGGTGTATGGGAGTGTTTGGGGGGGGGGTCGTAGGAAGTTGAGAGTGGTGTCAATCGATAGATTTTAACAAACAAAGTTAGTGACCAAGGGCACTATTTCCTAGCTCCCAGAACCTTGATTAAAACCCTTAAAAACCCCTCTTACAAAAAATTCAAGATAGCTATTTTGTTCAGTTTGTCAAGCAAAGTTGAATGACATTAACCATGGCTTTGTAGCCACCCGGTCTTTGAGCAAATTAACATTAACTCAACGAAAATTTTTTTCGAAAATTAAAAGAATATCCATTTCATAGAGCTTGTCAAGACGAGTCGAATATATGTATATAAATGAATATATTAATTAGTCTGGCAATATCCGAGTAGGCGAAGTCGATTTCGGATGCGCTAGGGTAGGTCGGCGCCAAGTATCACCCTCTGCATATGTTTGAACCTGTATATGACCACAAAACACAGTTTTTGTCAATTTCTGGTAAACCATGTTTGAAAAGGTATTTTTCACCCGATTTAAATAATATTTGGCGGGTCACAAAAAAATGAAAATAGCCATTCGACTCATCTTTACGTGCTGAATAAAATGACTATTTCGAAATTTTGATTTGGAAGAATTATATTTTGGTTTTCATGACGGTCAAGGTTGAAATACTCCGAGACCAGAGGGACTAGAAAATTAAACAGAGCTTCGTTCGACTTGGCTCAATAAGCTCAACAAAACATCTATGATTTTTACTTAGGGAGGGTTTGTACCTTTTTAGGGGAGTTTTATTCCATGTCTCAGGGGGCTAGAGGATAGCGCCCATGGTTACTTACTTGCTTGCCGAGCTGAATCGAATGGTGCCCTTGGTTCTCCTCTAGTTCCCCGGAACCCCCCAATACACCCCTACCCGTGTGTGACCAAAAACACTATCGAATAAAGTTTTGTATACAGTTGTAAATTTTGAAAATAAGATAATTCTTCGGGAAGAGAAATCCTTATAATCATAAACTAAAGTTTCAATTTTGAAGGAAAAACCTATTGAACGCAGAGTTCTAATGAAAAGTTGGTTAAGTAAAGGTTGAACTCACTCTATCATTCATAATATTTATCTCTTTACAAATCAATTAATGTTTTGTTTACATTTGTTCTATGATTGTATTAAATAAAAATATTTTCAATGAATCAAGATTTATCTTGAAATAATTTGTTTGATATTTAAGCTCATAGTAATGACTGAAAGTCTTTAGTCTATCTTTCAAAAACAGTTGAAGGTTTCTTTTCTTTCTTAATATAAATTTCATTCACAAGTGTTTTCTTATAAAAACCCAATTCATTTGAGTTATTGAAACTCTTATATGATTGATAAACCCATTCAAAAATTAGAGTCTATGAACCTTTAAGTACTATTGTAAACAAAAACTATGAAAAGTTTGTAGATATCATTACTATCTATTTTCTCAAACATTCATAACTAAAAGTGATTACTTAGTTGTAAATCTTAAATAAATATTTCTTATGAGCCCTTTTTTTGGTGCAAGACTTTAAAAACTCTTTTTCCGAAACATTATTCATATGAACTCTGTTTTGTTAAAGATAGCACTTTATACATTTGAAATAAGAGCCAAACTTTGAAATTATGCATTTATTTTTTTTTAAATTCAAGTGATAGACCACAGATTTTCATTGAGACATATGCTTATAGCCATGTTATTTCACTGAATTTGAGCTTAAAAATGAATTCAGAAATTTTTCAAAAAAATTTAAATCTTTATTTCCTGTCATTTTTAACCTAAATAAATATTTATGTGAAAAATATTTTGTTTTGTTTTGCACACACACGTTATGATTGAAAAATGTGTGGGCGACTTCAGTCAGACTATAGAAGTTTTGTTTTTTCCGGTAATATTTGAACAGAAAATACTGTCTTTTCATATGCTGTTCGAGTTTCTGCATTAATCTCAAAATATAGAGTTAATACTATCGACTAGAATTTTTTTGTGAAATTTCTTATTAAGATTCTGTCACAGCTTCTCATTAGAATAATCTAAGTTACAGTCAATCAGTCAAGACCTAAAATTAACGAGACATTTGGTCTTCTATTTGATTATTTAAATTCTTTCAAAGATGAGAACTGCATTAAATGAACATGTCTTGAGTTATTTTATGTTAATAAAAAAAAGTTATGATTTAGAATTTGATTGAAAAAATAGCTCATCATCAAAAAGATTCAGCTAATATTCAGAAAAAATTAGCAAAATTGGCTTAAATTATGAACAATATTTATACAGGTAATTTTCTCAAAAAAGAAACAAAATTAAGTTCCATAGGAAATGAACAAATAATACTTAAAACATAGAACAAAATTGATTTATGAATTAAAATGATAACTATTATGAGTTGATAGAAATATAAGAAAACTGGAGGTTCTTAGCTTTCAATGAAATATTAAATGATTGATTAGATCTTTTATTTGGTCGAAAGCAGGCAAAAGACTAAAAACATGAAATGAATTATTTTGAGATTAAGCAATTATTAAGAGTTGAAAATAAATTTAATTATGAATTGATAGGACCCTCTTGTCCCTTTAGTCTTCCAACAGCTCATTAAGCTCTGGCAATTCATGTTGAACCCTATAATGGGGTCAAAAAAGTTTATTTTCATCTAAAAGAGCTCTGCAACGAAAATTTTCTTAAAATAACAATTATTTAAGTATATTTATGTAATTATATAAATTCAATTTTCTACAAAGGAATGGAAGAATAGAAGAACTTCCTATTGATTTAAGGCTATTAAATAGATTTAAAGCTTTTAGAGTAAATTTGTATAATCTTTTTACCTAATATTTTAGTATTGTTTTAATAATCGTTAAGTTTGTGTTTAATTCTACTCAATCTCGTGAAAAATAGTTTCGTAACTAATGGAGTCTAAGTAAATATTGATTGATTGACTGATTGATTGATTGATCAACATTTGCATCTGAAAGTTATGGCTATGAGTTTGAACTTTTTCTCAATATGTCACTCACAAGCAAAGGGTAGGGAAGTTTAAATCTTGAAAAATTATAAAAAAAAATTTACTGACCAATCTTAAGGTCCTCATTACGAATATTAAGTTTATTTTTGCGTAAAGTGAAAAT
>JAQFZT010002419.1:0-11673 GCA_034696325.1 Camisiidae sp. | reverse complement strand
AATTTTCATTAAAATTCAACGCAGTTAAGGTATTGTGAACACCCAAAAACCGTTTCAGTCAGTTTCTGCAATGACTGAACATGTCACTGTATAAAATTATAAAACTTTAATTCATAATTAATCCTATTTCTTAGTTCATAAATAAATAAATTTTTTATATTAAATTAATTATCGTGAATAGCAGCCAAAAATAACTGTTGTATCTAATTATATTATATGTAAATATGAAGGTAAAGGAACTATCTTGGATAGCAACTGGAGTAAGTGATGCGGGAAGGGATGTATCTAAGCGACAATTCATATTGTTTTGTCAATACATATAAACAGCCAATCAAACAAATGCACGTGTGATGAAAGAATTCTTTTCATAAATATATGTGCAGCTAAACGATGAAAGATATGCAGAGATCCCGGATGATCCAGTGATAAACTCGGATGAAACATGAGGGTATACTTACAAATGTTAGTCAGTAATATCATTGAATAGTAGTAATGAGTATTAGCATTGAGTAGCGGTTATGAGTTGTCAAACCCTTATGAATTCTCATCACTTCCGGAGTGATGTATACATATCTTTCATCGGTTAGCTGTACTGCATATTTAATTGAAAAAAGCCTAAAGCTTGACAGCATGCTACACATTAGTTGTTTACCTCTGCTATCCATGCTATCCAACATAATTCCTTCATTTCCTGTACATAGAGGGTCTTCAAAACGATCGAAAGTGTAGTTGTAATATAGAAGTTCTAATAGAAACAGCAGTTATTTTTTGGTTGCACTTCACGTTAATAATTTTAGATCATATATATGTTGATAGAACAAATTAATTAGAAAATAGTGGTGTTAGTCTTGTATTTATCATTTCAAATCTTGATTTATGTGTAGGTAATGGAATATCTTAAAATTCTATCACGAAAGCATAACATAGCTATCATAACAAGTATACATCAGCCAAACTCTGATATTCTTATGATGTTCGACAAGTTGTATGTCTTAGCAAAAGGAGGTGTTTGTATCTATTCTGGTACACCTCAAGATCTGAACACACATTTGAATGAAAGTCATATAGTTTGTAATGAATATCAGTTTCCAATAGAAGTATTGCTGAAAATAGCAACAAATGGTAAAAATGATGAAAACGTTAAACAAATGGCAGACAAGACATCAAAAGAAAATCATAAAATATTGAATAGATTGGAAAATGAGGCGAAACTTTTTCCAAATGGAATACCCGTCGAAAGCAAATATTTTAGTTTCATAGATATTTGGTATTTATTAATGAGATCAATGACTAATGACTACATTTGTCAGTGGAAGATATTATTAGCTCAGCTCATATTTTATATAATTTTTCCGTTAATCATAACAAGAGTTTTTAATGAAAATATTGGTAAACCTGATGGTTGTTATAATTTTCTCGTTAATCCAAATACCAGTTGTGTTCAACAACTCGATAATGATTCAATACTCAGTCAAAACACTAAGTTTCACTTTTTCACATCTGTTATGGCGATGTCAATACAATTAGTAGTTACAACACTAACTTTTCCATCTAAAGTCAAAATTTTCATGAATGAACACAGAAATGGTGAGTATTATGACATTTCTATAAAAACAAAAGTCTTTGTCCCACTTATTCTTTTAAATTGTGATAAAATTTCAATCTTAGTCAAAAAGATTCAATTAATTTATAAAGTGCTAAAGCAATTAATAAAAATCAAAAAATCAAGAACCGAAGAAACTGACTTCTAAAATGTTAGAAAATAAAAATATATTTTTTAGACATAAGGTGTTAGAGAAAAAACAATCTGAAATTTTTAATTTTATACTCACTAAGAACGGGTGGTATTGTTTAAATTTTCATAATTATTTGACTGCAATCAAACTAAGCCCTCAAAAAAAATTTCATCTCATTGATAGGATGGTATAGTACCGGATCATTCTATTTGTCGAAAACAATAGTCGAACTAATACCTGGCCTTATATTCTCAATCGTTTATGCAATTATTAACTTTTTCTCAAGTGGACAATTCTATGAACAAAATAGACTTCTTATGTATATCTCATTAATAACAATTGGTATGATTTGTACACAAGGAGTGGCACATTTGGTTGGAATAACTTTCATCAATTATGAACTGTTGGGCATTGAGATAGCTATAGGATTTTACACATATTGTATAATGTTTTGTAATCTTTATCTTCCAATCAAACAAATGCCTCAACTATTTCAATATATTAGTGATTATTCATATTTGAAATATATCTACAATTCTGGTCTTATGATCTTTTACGGCTTCGATCGCTGTTCATCAGATCAGTTCTCATTAGTTTTATATAAGTTTGATATTAATGATGAACTTTTCTGGGCTCATGCAAAATATTTACTCATCTATACAATTAGTCTGAGAATTTTGGCTTTTATTGTACTTTATATCAAAAGTAATACTTTTTCCAAGAGATCCGAACCAAAATCTTTTCAAAAACAATTGAATAATCAGAATACAGAACAAGATATAGAACCACATGGAAAGACAATTAATTCTGTGATTAGTATAGAATCTGAGAAACCAATAGTCAATATCGAAAACAACAGTGCTATAGAAGTTTTAGACAACAAAATAAGTATCGCATGGATTGATCTCACGCTCAGAGTTCCCAAAACTTTATTCAGTGAAGAAAAAACAATTCTTAAACAAATTAATGGATGTTTTGATTTTGGTTCACTTAATGGACTAATGGGTCCGTCCGGTGCAGGAAAGACATCTCTATTAAGAAGCATTAATGGTAGAAATCAGAAGTTTTTAAGTGAAGAAACACAGATCTTTTTGAGTACATTCAAGAAAATTCGAACCTGTTTTATATCTCAAGACGTAACCGAACATTTGCTTAAAGGTCTGACTGCAAAACAAGCACTCATTTATGCTTCAAAATTGAAAAATAGCGACCAAATTATAGATCATGAAAAAAATGTTAAGAATTTAATGAATGAATTATTAATTAGTGATATCGAAGATACAAATGTTGAGAAATGTAGTGGTGGCGAACAAAAGCGTCTGGTTATGGCCATGGAATTGACATCTTATAAAATGCCTAATCTTTTATGTATTGATGAACCGACGAGTGGTCTCGATAGTAATGCAGCTGAAATTGTAAGTATTTCAATCACAATAAATTTTTGTCTTCAATTTTAGAACTGATTATCAAAATTTTTAATATTTAATGTGGTTTGAAAATTTTGGTTTTGGGTTGAAGGGTCGGATTAAGTTTGGGCATAAACTGATTTAAATTCTAGTCCTTTCTATTAGTATTCTATGGGAAAAAAAACTTATTAATGAATCAGTCGATTGAACTCAATATAGTAATTTCAATAAAAAATTACATTTTATCAAAATTTACATCTTATTGTTAATGACAGACATAGATAGGATGATCAACTGTCCTGGTTAGGTCAGGTCAGGTTGAATATAAAAAATCTGTTCAGTGTCATGGGAGACTCTGAACAAGGACACATTTGTCTTGTTTTAAGAATTTCGGCAAAAGATTCCTTAAATATTCTAATTAATCTAAGATTGTGCAAGCTCTAGATGTGGTTAACAAAGCTTTTAAGTAACATAAATTCTCACTTCACATTTGTTTTGGTATCTTTTATGTTAAACTTAGTTATAAATAAATAAAATAATTTGATAAAATTTTAAATAAACAATTTTTGCAAAAAAGTATACATTAGTCTCCCTTTGTTTTGAAATGTCCTGGTTTGAGATTTTGAAAATTTGGCCACCCTAGACATAGACATCAGATGTAAACACTAGAATACTTTCTTGTATTTTGCTATTATAGCATATAATATGCCTTAAAGTGTTGTCGATTCTAGTATAATAAAAACCAAATTATGTAAATTTTTTCTAACCTCTAATAATTTCGTGACACGTCTTTCATTCGAACATCTTTAGTTCGACAATAACTAGAGTTCTAACATTGTAATGAACTCAAATAAACTTAAATTTGACTAAATTCAAATTAATTAATAGAAACTATATTTAAATAAAAGTATCATAAGTCCAATATGAATTAAGTTAAGTTCAAAATAAATTTGCTGTTTTAATTTTAATGACTATTCATTTTATACATAATATATATTAATTAATTTCAATTTAGTCCAATTCAAATTTATTTTAGTTCATTTCAATGTTAGAACGACATTATTGTCGTACTAAAGGCGTTCGAACTAAAGACATGATACCAATAATTTTGATTCATTTCCAGGTTATCAAATGTCTGAAAAATTTATCGCGAAATCATAACATTTCAATCATAACAAGTATACATCAGCCAAACAATGATATACTTATGATGTTCGACAAACTGTATGTCTTAGCAAAAGGAGGAATTTGTGTGTTTTCTGGTCCTCCTCAACAAATTAACTCTCATCTGAATGAATGTGACATTTATTGTACTGAAATTCAAGCTCCCATTGAAGTTCTCCTTAAATACTCGTGTAATGGAGTTGAAGACAAACATGTCATAAGTCTTTCAAATGACTCACAACAAGAAAGAGAAACAATACTTTTCAGATGTAATGATGAAACAAAACTATTTCCCGATGGTTTGCAAATAAGAAGCAAAAGATTTAAATTAATTGATTTCAGGAACTTATTGTTGAGAACAATGACTTATACCTACAGATATTTTTGGAAAATACTATTATTACAGTTTATTTTCTATGTATTTACTGGTTATGTTATGTCAAAGTTTTTCAGTCCAGATATGGGAAAACCGAGCGGTTGCATCAGTTTTGAAGATGATTTTGAGAATACATGTAATAAAACAATGGAAAAACTAGAAGAAGAACAGCTCTTAACCCAAAATATAACTTATAATTTTTTCGTCTTAACAATGATGATATTTCTACAGATAATGACCACAACTATGACTTTCACATCTGAAGTCAATATATTTCTATGCGAACAGAGAAATGGTATGTTTTGTGATACTCAGGAGAAATAATTTTAAAGTTTTTAGTTAAATTAAAGTTTATTTTTGAGCTTTAAGTCAGTAAACATTTATAATTGAATTCTAAGAAATTGATAAAATAATTCAAATTCTCTATATATTCAGATAGACATTACAGTGAAAACAGTTTTCTTTCATTTAAAGATTAAGTTTACATTTAATTATTTGTGAAAACTAGTGAGTAGTGTTGATTTGCTTTTCAAAAGCGAAAGCGAAAGCCATTCAAAAAGCTCTGAAATCATGACACTATAGTAAAAGCGAAAGACAGCACAACAAATTTTTAAAGTTTCAAATCACATAAATATTTAATAAAAAGCATTGAGTATGAGTTGCAATACTATTGCAACATATTTTAATAGTGAAAACCTAAACATTGTACTCATTATAATTTTTCATATTTCATTTTTCATATCATGACTTAATTAAAAAATTAAATATCTATAAGTCTTGAAAAATTCAATTGAACAGAATTATAGAAAGCAAAAGTGAAAGAAAAGCGAAATTATATGAAATAATGAAAAACAAAATCAAAAACTTGAAAGCGAATCAACACCACTAGTAAGTGGTAGTAATTATAATGGTTTCTTAATACTAGTTATATGAAGACTTCAAGGAATATATACACTACTCCTTGTATTAAAATTCTGAACAATAGCTTTATTAATACCGAATTATTATACGTAAAAAGAAATTATTTTAAGACTTGATTTTAATAAGCTTAACACTTTCTCTATGCATTTAATATCTATGATTAATTTCCATCATTTATTATTCAAACGATAACTCCATTAATCAATTTTTACAGGTTGGTATAGCACAGGTACATACTATTGGGTAAAAACTGTAGTGGAATTGGTTCCAACTCTATTGACAGTAGTGTTCTACATATATTTTGTCGATATCTATGATGGAAATACAATATTTTTTGGATATCTATTCTTCATATCTGTGGGAATTCTTGGTATCCAAAGTTTAGGACATTTAATAGGAATTTCACTGAACGAAAACGCAAAAGTTGCTGCTTTCGTATCTGTTTTCATATTTGTATTCCTATTACTTTTTGGCAATTATTTGATACCTATAAAAGAACTTCATTATGCACTTCAATTGCTCAGTAATGTATCGACTCATAAGCTTATATTTGAATCTATTTTAGTTTTATTTTATGGTTTCGATCGCTGTTCAGACAATGAATTTTCAGGTATTCTGTATATATTGGATATTGAAGACAGAACTTTCTACAGAAATGCTAGGCTTTTAATATTTCAATTCGTAATTCTTAGAAGTTTAGCACTCATTTCGCTTATAGTCAAAGCTAATACTTTCTCAAGTCGTAAAAAACTTAATCAATCTCATCATCATATTTTTGGTTCAAACGATACCATCAATTATTTGCCAGGTTTTAGCACTTTAATTGATTACAAAGTAAAAATATAATAACTATTTGTAATCAAATTTTAATTAAAAAAATTATATTTTAGACTCAGAGTTAATTAATTTCACAGAAAGTTTATCTTTGTTTAAATTGTAGCTCACATTTAAATTATTGGATATAATTAGTGCTCGGTATCGGGTCTCGAGACTCGAGTCTCGCCCGACAATTTTCATTTCGGGTTTCGCCCGAGGACAACCTCGAGACTCGTTCGGGTCTCGATATTGATTTCTAGAGCTTTCATCCCTGTATTGATATTTATTTCAGGAAAAATATTAACTTATCTAATTTTTGAAGTTTTGAGAGAGAAAAATGATTATTTTGAAATTTTTAAAACTAAATTTAGTCAATAAACTCATATTTAAACTATGAATTTAGCTAAACATTTAGAAATTAACCATTAAAATGCTTTAAAACTATTTCAAATTTTTCATGTTTTTGAAAATTCGAGAATTCCGAGAGTTAGTCGAGACCCGACCGAGACTCGAGTCTCGAAGCAAGAAAAAATTAGAGACTCGAGAGTCTCATTTCTCAAAAATACCGACCTCTAGATATAATGCTATATTCAGAATATATTGATTTAAATATTGCGAAAATATGACTAAAGAATAACAATTAAGTGATGCGATGCAATAACCAGCTATCTCTTGTTCAGTATTGCATTTTTGAAAGGCCTAAATGTGTCGATACGAACGACGCCTTTCGAAAGAATAAATTATTATTTTATTAATTAAACTTATTAAATATATATTCGAATCAAAACTTTTAGACAACTTTTTTAATATTATATAACTTTTTGTACTTCAAAATATAATTAATTTGTTATTAATTTTATTATTTTCTTTCAAAAATTAATGTTTTGTCTCAAAATCATTGAAAACTTGCTTTTAAATAAACAAACATTAGTTTAAAAACTCTTATGCAATAAATGTCGTGCTTTATGTCTTTACCCTTAAAAAGTATTAGAAAAGCTTTTTTCATATGCAATACTGAACAAGAGATAACTGGTTATTGCATCGCACAACTTAATTATTAAAAAAACTTTTAAAATTCTTTTATTCATTTAGTTTCCAATGTTAACAAAACAAATGTTATTAAAGTTAGTATTCTATTATGAAAATCGAGTCATAAATTTTTTTCAAAAATTTCAAAAAATTAAAATATAATATTTTAAAAAATATCTGAAACTCATATTTACAGTTTAATCAATACAAGTATAACTATTAGTGTCAAACTAATAAATGCAATATCGATGCCAATTATAGTGGATAATGAGGTTTCATTACTCATTCACAATAACTTGTATGGAATTCGAGTGGAATAAATAGTTATTTAAAAAGATTGAAAACTCGCTTTCTATTATAGAACTCACAGTTGGTGTCAAAGGATTTTGATTATCATTTGTATCGAATTCAAAGATGAATCCATTGTATAAATCATTACGATTTTCTGACTCGAAATAAAAAGTGTCATTCTTTTACCACCAAAAAGCAGTTCTAACAAAGAAAAAAAGTTGTATTGGATATGAATAGCTTTGCATTACTTCATATATCAATAATACTAGTTTATTACTCTCTATTATTTTTCCAGAGTTTTGATTTCTAAGCAAATTCATATCGAACGATGAGTTAACATTTGAAACTTGGGACCTATTTTGTACAAATCCAATTCTCAGCAAAAGAAAGGTCACAAACATCTCCACATTTATAACTAAAATTTGAGCTAAAATGACATAAATTTTTTTGAATTAATTGTCATTTAGTTACAGGAGGCGTAAAAATAATCTATAAAAACCCTATAACTACTCTCTGTTTTGCATAAGGACGGCCACTTCAGTCGTGAGATATGGTTATTCAAATAAATATAAGGTTATTATGATTAAAATTAAAATTGTGAAAATAATCTAACTTTCATATTATTGTTAAAATATGATATAAGTTATTCAGAAATTTTTGATTTACGTATTAAAAAAAATATGTTTTTCATAACTAACTTTTGATGGAAAAAGACAAGCAATACTTATATTATGACTGAAAATAGAAGCGATTTATTAAATGGATTTATTTACAAATTTAATTCAACTGATATTAAGAACCCATTGAAGCCAAAGCTGTAATTTTTTACAAAAAACAGAAATAAATGGATCACACAATACAAGACCCCTCTAATGACATGATAAAAACTTATTTTAGTTTAGTTATCAACTTTTCATTTAAAGTGTTGTACTTGTCATCAAGAGAAACATTAAGTTTAAAAATATTTTTTTTATTAAAATTACAAATATAATAAACAAAAAATTCTGAACAGCTATAATATTGAACATAAAGTTACAAAATTTTTTATTCATATTTTCTCTCAAGTTCAGTACAAGCATTTGTGGCTCTAGAAGTTCAAAGGATAGCACATAATTATTTAATACTTAATTTCTAATACAAAAGCTGTGTGAAAAGCTAAAGCGTAACTTCACAGATAAGATTGAAATCATAAATAAGGAGTTTATAAACTCATAGCAGAATTGAGACAAAACAAACTGTAATAGAGATAAAAAAAACCAAGAACTTTGAGATACAGTGAAGTTCTTTCATCTGTATGTAAAAAATTAAAATAAAATTCATTCATATTTGAAATGCACTATAATTTTATTGATTTTAAAAAATCAAAAGTTTAACATTTTTCCTCACATTAATACAGTTTGATTATGGGAACTACTTTTGAGATTAAGATAGTCTTAGCTTAAGCTTTAATCCTATAATGAATTCAATGATATAAATAAGTTAAGAGAAAAATTTAAAACACCTGTAGTTTGAAAAAATAGTGTAATATAAAATGCAGTTCTAATCAAAATAAACATCATTTAAGTTTGAGTTCACTCAATAGAACAATAATAATTTTTCAACTCTTTGAAGTAAACCTAAAATTTTATATAAAGTGAAACTTTTTTTTATAATGAATACTATTAATAGTGAAGGATATTATTTTGATTCATTTGACAGATTTGGTGATGATTTGTGTGAATTATTATTATCTCACTTAACAATTAATGATAAAATACGTTTCGAATGTGTTTCTAAACAATGGCGAAGATTAATATTTAATAAACACGAAAAACTCTTGATTGTAAAGAATATGTTTTTAAAAATTGATGCAAAAAATTATTCTTTTTATGTGAGACACGTTCGTTCACATCTATTTTCTAACTTCATTTGTCAACCATTGCGTGATATAGTTTTGAAAAAATTCAAGTTCATTCAACACTTGGAGATATCGAATAATTGTAATATTGGTTCACAAATGCTTGAAATGATTGGTGGAAATTGTCATTATCTCAAAAAATTCATCTCAGCTGCAAAAGATCTCCACATGATTTCTGAAAAAGATTTATATAATTTTGGTCTTAAATGTGGTCAACGTTTAGAGTACTTCAGATTTGATCACTTGTATGACAATGAAGTGAAAGTGTTTTTGTCTTCAACCAAAAATCTAAAATCTCTCTGTCTTTACAAGTATGCATACGATAGAGACGAATCAATGAGAGAAGTGGTTAGAGAAATATGTGAACAACAATTGCCAAAAGTGGAAGAATTGTGGTTTTTCAATATATTGTTTGTTAATATGCAGTCTTTGTCTGAGAATTATAATAAAAAGTTGAAAAAGCTTTCAATCACATTTTCTCATTATTTTTTGCCTGGAATTCAAATGTGTAAAGCTTTGAAACAATTATCAAACTTTGAATTTCTCGAAACTCTTGATTTAAATCTCTTGAGTTTTAATAATCATTCCAAACCTATTATCGATATTATCCCTATCGATAACTCTCTATCAATGATAGCTAACAAATGTACAAAATTAAAAGGTTTAAATTTATTATCCTATCACAACTCTGGTGCAAATCTAATATTTGGAAATTTGTTTGTAATTTTGAGTCAATTTAAGCTCTTGTTAAACTAAAAGTTTACTATAAAAGAGACATTTGTAATTGTGGTCCAATTGAATCATTCAAAATCATGAATAGCTTGAGATTTTTAGATATAACTGTTTTTATTACATCGAATAAGAAAATTGTTTCTGAAATGTTTCTCAAACACTATTTTCATTTAAAAACCCTTATTACTATATTAATGAGGAAAATTGATTACCATCATAAAATCAAATCAATCAATTAAAACACACTCATGTCACAATAGATTTACTAATTATTTAAATAATTTTTGCAAATATAATGATAATTAAGTATATATAAGAATTAAAAGTTTATGAAACAAATTTTGTTCTTTTATTCTTGATTTCCATAAAATTCAAAATTACATTCATTTATACATAAATATAACTATAATAAAACATCTGATAGTTTGCTAAAATTCAATCCAATTTTTTTTATGAAAAGTCTGAACAAATTTTTTATAGTTTAATTATTTAATTGAATTAAGTAAGAAATCATGTTTTAAGTACAGGTATAAATAAATTAGAAGAATATTTGATTGAAATGCTTGCAAATGATTTATTTTATTTGAGTTTAAATGTTTTACAAAATAAGTTTTATCAAAATTAGGAACGATTTGAGATAAACAACTAAATTTTAAGTTTATAATTAAATAAAAATTGCGACACAGATTAGAGATTTGATTATAATCTGCAATCCATTTATCGCGTGTTATTCTGTAAGCAATCGATTGTATTCAACAGAATCCATATAATTCTTATCACATAATTTCGGGACATTTTCATCGCTTTCATAGAGACATATCATTGAATTCATGAGAATTAATATGAAAATTATGTCACTTTTTCTCAACATTATTATTGTTATCAATTATTATTACAAAATTATATAAATAACGAAATGATTTCAATTTTATAATAAGTTTTGAAATTGAATTAAATATTTTTTCAAAATATTCAATTGATTTGTGTATTTTCTTTGTCTATCAATAAATAAAAGTAAAAATCAATTATCAATAGTTTATTGATATTTATGATAGAGTTGTTCACATTGTTTACAATTCATGGGTTTAGTAGAAAATTGTATTTTTATTCAATGATCTGACGAGAACTGAAAATTTTCATTTTATTCAATAAAATTTTGTCTTTTATTTAAATTCTTACAAGATTTTAAAATATCTTCTTTAAAATTATCGGCGAAATGCAGTACCAAATGTTTGAGAATCGTTCCATACAGATATACGGTTACCGGTCAATCAATCAAACATTTTTCGTTAAAATAAAATATAT